>JAVIWB010005312.1:0-70793 GCA_031893035.1 Dermolepida albohirtum | reverse complement strand
ACTTCCCCTATTTTCTCGCGTTTATTTCAAGAATATTTTATTAGTTTCACGCCAAACGGCAAAACATTTCAAGAAAATAGCCATGTTTGAAAATCTTTTTAATTTTTAGAATTTTCTATTTCATTTATTTCAAGAATATTTTATTAGTTTCACGCCAAACGGCAAAACATTTCAAGAAAATAGCCATGTTTGAAAATCTTTTAAATTTTTAGAATTTTCTATTTCATTTATTTCAAGAATATTTTATTAGTTTCACGCCAAACGGCAAAACATTTCGAGAAAATAGCCATGTTGCATTTTATTAAAAGATTCAAATAAAATGCATCAAATAATTTATACAATTCAAAAATGTAGGTACGTATTGTCAATGCACGCGAGAAAGTAGGGGAAGTTGTTTGCAATACAAAAGTGGGAGAAAACGAAACTGCCAGTGAGAGATATTCTATCCTCCTTTCTCGCGCGCTTTAACCTAACTGCACTCTTTCCACTTGTGGACAGCGCATATCTAATTCTAGAATGAACAAGTCTGTATATATATATATATATATATATATATATAATGAAGTGCTTCTGCTATATTTTATATATATATATATATATATATATAAAATATAGCAGAAGCACTTCATTATATATATACATATATACATATACCAATGAACGTATACATATAATTACATAAAGCTGCGTCGTTTTTGTTTTCTTTATTAACATTCCAGCATCATGACAAGGACCATTTCAATTAGGTCTGCCTTGCATCATTTTATTACTTCTTTAATAACCAAAGTATACTGCAGCGGACCACATGCTTGTTAAACTCCTTCTATTGTATCAAATTTTGCCTTTGATGCATGTTTTATACGTACCACACAGTTGCTTTCTTTATATAAACCCCTGGCCATTTGAATTAATTGTGAATTCACATGGCATCATTTTATCACGCTCAATTTATTGCCTTAGTTGTATATAATTTTTTTCTTTAAATTTTCAACTACATCACTTTCTTTAATATGCCACCGTTTTTCTAATTCTTTCAAACAGTTTTTGTTACTTTATCTTTTCTTGTTATGTACAAAACTTCTCTTTATTTACTTACACAGGGTCCAATAGTTTTCTTTTTCTTTAACTCTATTTTATTTTTTGCGATGTTTGTGTTAGTATAAAATATAGCAGAAGCACTTCATTATATATATACATATATACATATACCAATGAACGTATACATATAATTACATAAAGCTGCGTCGTTTTTGTTTTCTTTATTACCATTCCAGCATCATGACAAGGACCATTTCAATTAGGTCTGCCTTGCATCATTTTATTACTTCTTTAATAACCAAAGTATACTGCAGCGGACCACATGCTTGTTAAACTCCTTCTATTGTATCAAATTTTGCCTTTGATGCATGTTTTATACGTACCACACAGTTGCTTTCTTTATATAAACCCCTGGCCATTTGAATTAATTGTGAATTCACATGGCATCATTTTATCACGCTCAATTTATTGCCTTAGTTGTATATAATTTTTTTCTTTAAATTTTCAACTACATCACTTTCTTTAATATGCCACCGTTTTTCTAATTCTTTCAAACACTTTTTGTTACTTTATCTTTTCTTGTTATGTACAAAACTTCTCTTTATTTACTTACACAGGGTCCAATAGTTTTCTTTTTCTTTAACTCTATTTTATTTTTTGCGATGTTTGTGTTAGTCGTCAGTTGGGCTCTCCTCTGTATGAAGCTTGTCATTTAATCCTTGTCTTCTGGATTGATCCTTCTCGTTTGTATCATTATCTTTTAACAATTTATAAATGTGAGTTCTTAACTCTATAAATTGAGTTGCACACAATAACTATGTGTGGCTACCTATTGTACGAAATGTATATCGTGTCACCCAACGAAGTATACATAAACAGATTCACGTAATATACTCTACCTTGAATTAAATTAAAATTATAAATTTGTCAAAAATTTCGATTAAAGAGTTTTTTAGCTAGGCTTGATGTTTTCGCGGATGTATAATGAAGGTATATTTTCTCGGGGTCTAAGCAGCGTGTGAGTCGTCCTGAGACTGATCTTTCGACGTTTCAACGAGATTTCACTCGTTATCTTTTGGAGCTAGTCTGTCGCTTACTAACGCTGAGGGTTGTCTGACTTCAGACGATTTCACTTGCGATTAGATGATCTCCTCGCTGAAACGTCGAGAGAACGGTTTTTCTTAGGACAGAACTCGCATGCCTCTTAGTACCCGAGAAAATACATCTTCATATATGTACATATATATATATATATATATACAATTCTAACGATATTTGTTTTAGTCTAGAATAGTGTCACTTTTTCTTTGTTAATTTACCATATGTTCTAGATTAATATTAATCGTTTGAATTTTAGAAACATTCTAAAAATGAAGATGTGCTCTTTTTACATTAAAATTAGAATGAAAATATATCAAGTTGTATGAGTACAGTTTAATCATTTGATGTACAAGCATTATATAGTTGTAAGATATTTAGATTTAACATTAGTTAACTATACAGAAATTAAGATGTGAGTTTTTAAATTACGTATGAAACGTCATACAGTACTTTATGCCTACGACTATGTAGCTTATAATTTTGTTTGTTTTTTGAGTACGAAATATACTATTCGCAATATAAACAAAGTTTATACACTAACAGAATGTATAACGTTGGTTTAAAAAGTTCTTTTGAGAATAGATTCGAAGTCTCAGTTATAAATGGAAATTTAAGTAGATGTAGATTTAAACCTAGATAGAACTTGCAGATAAAGGGTGTTTCAAATTTCGCGGTTTTTTTTAAAGAATAAATAAAATACATAATTTGCATTCACTTTCAAAAACTTTTTATTGGTAATTGAAGTATCAGTTATGACATTTATAGGCGAAAAATAATATTCGCCAAATGGCCTCCTCTTGCAGCTCAACAGACGTCCACTCTTTTGTTAAAATTTTCAATGTCATTTTGACATAATTGAGGCTCTATCTCGTCAATGACATGAATAATTTCATCTTTCAAAGCAGGAATTTATTGTGGATTGTTTTTATAAACCTGACTTTTCACATAATTCCAAAGAAAATAGTCTAACGGTGTCAAATCACATGACTTGGTGGCCAATTAACATCATCGTTTCTTGAGATTACACGTCCAGGATATTTTTCTCTCAATAAATCAAATTATTCGTGTGCAAAGTGAGGTGTAGCGCCATCCTGTTGAAACCACATATCCTCTAGATCAATATTCATTAATTCAGGCCACAAAAATTCGGTTATCATCCAACGATATCGATCACCATTGACAGTTACTGCTTCACCAGCAGCATTTTCAAAGAAGTAAGGTCCAATTACACCACCTGACCATAATGCACATCAAACAGTAACTCGTTTAGGATGCCTAGGTTTCTCATGAATAATTCGTGGATTTTTCTCACCCCTGATAGGGCAATTTTGTTTATTAACATAGCCACGAAGTTCAAAATGTGCCTCATCGGAAAACATTATTTTTTGAGAAAAAACAGTTGGTTGTTCATTGATGAAATTGACAAATGAACGACGTTTTAAATTATCTAATAGCTTCAGATCCTGTGTTATTTGAACCTTACATGCTTTCAGAGCTAAATCCTTGTGTAAAATACGCCATGTTGTTGATCCACTAAGTCCAAGTTGTTGTGAACGTCGGCTAATGGACATTTCAGGATCTTCAGTAACACTTTCACGAACCAAAGCAATATTTTCTTGTGAACGACCACTACGACTGCATTTTTCACATTTTTGATCTTCCACGGAACCGGTCTCTTGATTTTTTTTAATAATTCGACCGATAGTGATACAATGATATATACAATAGACGATTAAGTAAACTATAAAATTCACGTAATTTTCTAAAAACTCTTTTCACAGAATGCTGATTTTCAAAAAATAATTCAACAATTTGAACGCTTTGTTGTACCGTATACGAAGCCATTTTTATAAATGTCATACATCACACTTTTTAAATGCTCACATACCCAGAAAAATTCAGTGCGTCATCTATATTTTATTTATTCTTAAAAAAAACGCGCACCACTATAGGCTATTTCGACAGGCTATTTCGACAGGCACTCTTTTTAAACGAGACCTTCAATTCTTCCTTACAAAACGCAAATGTATCATAAACTGTTTTTCTCAGATTATTTAAAGAAAGACATATTGTCATTGTTTCATAACAATATTAATAATTATATACAATCAAACATTATTTACTGACAAAGCATAATTTCATCTAAGTGGGTACATCAATTCTTAAAACATGCGTTTATGGAGTACTGAAAATCCGCATTATTTTCACGAACTTGACTTACATCTTTTAAAAATTGGAGCAAGGACAGCTATGTGAATTCAGAAGAATAAGGATATCTTGAGTCAAGTACTTTTTTTACAGAAATATAAACGAAGAAACATCGTAACAATATCCTTAACCTCTATAAACCAACAAATGATAAACTTCAAACTGACTATTTCCAAAAAAATTTTGCTAAGCCAAATTTTGCATAAGCTACTTTGAAATGCATACGAGAATTTTTCGATGACAGAACGAATTAGGAAATACGAGGGAGCGTTTTTATATTCGCGGAATGAGCGGGTTGTAGAGGGGTGAGTTGGCGCATTGGGGGCGTGGCCTGTGCAGCGACTCATGATTAGTATAGATACGAAGTTTCATTGTTATTAGACAGTTAGTCTTTGAGCTATCATCAACCAAGTAACATAATCAAGAGTGAAAAGTGAAATATGGAAAAAATCGAATATCGTGCCGTTATAAAGTTCCTTACCAGGCAAGGAAAATCAGTCGCGACCATAATGAATTAGATGTCATTGGTTTACGGCGACTCTTATCCAGGAAAAACCATGGTGTACAAGTGGCATAGTTTATTTAAACAAGGAAGGGAACCCCTTGAAGACGACCCGAGGCCGGGCAGGAGCATTGAGGTGACCACGCCAGCACTTATCCAAAAAGTTGAACAAATTGTACTCGAAGATGCTCGACTAAAGAAGAAACAACTCGCAGAAATGGTTGGAGTATCCGATACAACAATTTTTAAAATCCTACACGATCATCTCGGCATGTCTAAGGTCAGCGCAAGATGGGTGCCGAGAATGCTCACGCCGCCGCAAAAACAACAGCGCGTAGAGTGTTCGCCTGCATTTTTGGACCTCTGTAATGAAGACAAGGATGGTGTATTGAGTGGAATTGTTACTGGAGACGAAACTTGGGTTCATCATTATGAACCAGAGTCCAAACAAGACTCCATGCAGTGGCATAAAAAGGGCACAGCACCTCCCAAGAAATTTAAAGTGTCATAATCAGCTGGGAAACTCATGGCAACGGTATTTTGGGACTCGGAAGGAATATTGTTGATTGATTATAAAGATAAAGGTGTTTCTATAACCGGAGAATATTACGCTTCAATATTAGAGCGACTAAAAGAAGCCATTAAAGAGAAAAGACGGGGAAAATTGACAAAAGGTGTTCTGCTTTTGCACGACAACGCGCCCGTCCACAAGAGCCGCGTTGCGTTAGCTGCCCTGCATAAGGTGGGCTTCGAAATTGTGAATCACCCACCCTACAGCCCAGACCTGACCCCGAGTGATTATTACCTGTTTCCGAAAATGAAAAAAGAGCTGCGGGGTAAAAAATTTACTGCCGATGATGAAGTCAAGGAGGCAGTTTCGGCGTATTTTGCAGATAAAGAGAAATCATTTTTTATGAGGGTATAAATAAATTAATTGAAAGATGTGAAAAATGTATCCGTCTTGCAGGTGAATATATTGAAAAAGAAAAATAATTTGGTTTTTTATTTCCACCCCTTGTCCCCCATTCCGCGAATATAAAAACGCTCCCTCGTACCTATTTGCTCCAAGATAGCGTGATTTAACTTTGTTAGGCTGTTCCGTTTCCATATTAGGTTTTTAAGTCCAGCACACAACATAGATGATCTACAAAATAATATTACCAGACAATGTCTGCGAATTAATGAAGATGAAGATATGTATATTGGGTCTGGGAAAAAGTTCGTGGCGTTTTTCCCGATAGATGGCATTGGTTGCCGATAACTAAAGAACAACAAGTCACAGCGACACCACCGACGGCTCGTCTTTTAGATGACCTTCCGAACGTTAGTTTGAGCGTAGAAACATTGTAATCGGTGCAGTGGTTGGAAAGTTATTCGCACTTGAAAATGGAGAAGAATAATGAGAAATTTCGCTATATTCTGCAATATTATTATGATAAGGGGAAGAACGCTGCGCAGGCTTGTGATAAAATTTGTGCTGTGTACGGTGAAGGTACTTTATCGAAATCTGTTGCGCGGAAATGGTTCGCTCGCTTTCGTTCTGGAAATTTCAATGTGAAAGATGAGTCACGCTCCGGTCGTCCATGAAATTCTTGAAAAAGTCCAACAAGATAAGCATATCAGCAGTGTCGATATTGGCATGGAGCTAGGCATTGACCACAAAACTGTTTTGAACCATTTACACAAAGCTGGTTACAAAAAAAAGCTTGACGTATGGGTTCCTCATGAGTTGAGCGTGAAAAACATGATGGACCGAATTAACATCTGCGATGCGCTGCTGAAACGGAATGAAATCGAGCCGTTTCTGAAACGTTTAATAACCGGAGATGAAAAATGGATTACGTACGATAATCGGAAGCGTAAAAGATCGTGGATAAAGAATGGTGAGCCGTCACAAGCGTTCGCTAAGCCAACATTGACGCCAAAAAAAGTGATGCTGTGTGTATGGTGGGACTGGAGGGGAATCGTCCACTACGAGCTACTTCCAACTGGTCAGACGATTGATTCTCAACTCTACTGTGCACAACTAGAGAGATTACGCCAGGCGATTGAAAGAAAACGGCCCGAATTGATTAATAGGAAAGGTGTTGTCTTCCATCATGAAAACGCCCGACCACACACTTCTTTGATGACCCGTCAAAAATTGAGAGAGTTTGGTTGGGAAGTTTTGATGCACCCACCTTACAGTCCGGATATAGCACCCTCTGACTATCATCTGTTTCGATCTCTGCAGAACTCTCTCAATGGAATTAAGTTGGTTTCAAAAGAAGCCTGTGAAAACTACTTGATTCAGTTTTTCGACCAGAAACCACAGAAGTTTTTCACCGATGGGATCATGGATCTACCAAAAAAATGGCGAAACATTGTCGATAATAATGGAGCATATTCGGTTTAAATGAATTCGTCCACGCGCCATGCGGGGACCAGTTGAATTTTACTGAAAAAACGCCACGAACTTTTTCCCAGACCCAATATTTATTGACAGTTTTGAAAACATGAATATCAATTTATGTTTAAATATATATATATGTTACACTTGATGTTTTCGCGGACGAATGATGATGTATGTATTTTCTCGGGTTCTAAGACGCGTGTGAGTTGTGGCCTGAGATGACATCGCGTACTATCTCTTGACCATTGTCTTTTTTCTATTTTTAAATTTCCGCTTTCTTTGATTTTTTAAATTTTATTTACTACACATATAGAATTTCGAAGTCGTTGTTTAATAGATCTCGTTTTATATTTTCTTGTTAGTATGTGTGGCGTAAGTATGTATCTACTCATTGCTTTTATCTGTCTAGTTTGATTATATTCATTACTATTGTAGTTTTTGTTGCATAATATGCATTTTTGTCAAAAGTTTAATTTTTTTCTCCAACAATTAATTGGCTGTAATATTTAATGTTAGTGACTAATACAAGCCGTGATGGGTACTTTTGGCTCTCTCTGTATATTCTTATTCCTTTTGCTGCTAGCCATGTTTTCTTCCTTACTTTCTTGTATTATCTACTTCGTTTCCTAAGAGAGTTATCGAAGTTTATCGGGCTATAACTTCTTTTTTTCTGCTAAGGCAGAACTTTCATTTGATTTTTTATCTTTGTTTAACTTTTCTATCGTTGACGTTTCCGATGATCTTGTTGATACCGATGGCATTTCTTTTACATGTTTCTTTTGTTTTGCTAGAATTGCGATAGAATGAGCGTTCACGATTCGTGAATTCCCTATCACTTGCGGACAATGGTATCACTTATTTTTATTTATTTTACTAAATGTAATCACCATAATAGGTTCAAAATGAGCAGTGAAAAAAAGTGTTTATGTCTTGCATGAGAACTCGTACAAAGGTATGTTTGAAATTTCTTAACATGTACATAGGTATGTTTCAAATGGTGTTTCATGAGAACTAAATTTAGCAAGAAGAACAGGAGGCAACAAAACAGTCATACTTTGGCAGTTTTCATATGGGGTGGTTATGGAGCAATGAAAGGAATATTCTTGCAACACGAGGACGCTCTCAAAGTATTAGCAAACTTTACAAGATTGACAAGTTATAGTAAAAATTTAAGAACTTAGTAATATTGATCTTATCTGCTTAGTATACATCTATAAGCCTCATAAATATTTATAATTTGGCAAAGTATTGAAACCATAAAGACATGCATATAAGTCTGACTATTACACAAATGGTCGAAAGACTGGTACACAAAATGAGACGGAATCATCTCAATATAACAAAATTACTGTCACTTTAAGGGGCTCACATGACAAAGTTTTCTTGATTCAACGCTTAAAGTAATGGATATATAACTCATCTAAGATTATGGGCCTAGATTTCAAGAAGAAAAAAACACGTCCTGGACCTGCACCTGAGTTTTTTATTTTCGATTCTCAAGAAATTTTATTTTTAAAACTTCTTTTTATATATTATAAGTATATGTATACTATATACAAATGGTTATATTGTTGTTTTATAGGTATTATCTTTGTTTTTGTATATATATATATATATATATATATATATATATATATATATATGTTTTTTTTAATATCAAAATGCATTAATTGAAATGGCAGATGCGAGCCTAAAAAAACGGTAAAATATCGAATTGTTGGTAATTAGTCAATAGGAATCAAAGAAAGTACTAAATAAACGTAATGTTTATTTCTAGTGATGGTCAGTTTTGCCGGCGCATAGTAGCACAGTACGGTACGAGTTCAGTTAGTGTCAGGCGTGATTATTTTACTTATGACGGCGCAATTGCGTATTAGTTCATTCGAGTTGTTTTTAGAATGGGTATTGTTGGTCCGCCAATTGTATACAGATGAGTGAAAATGTTGCGTAAATGAAAACACATGTTGCAAGAGATACATATTATTATTTAATATATAAATCGGTAATTTGATTTAATATACAATGGTAATTTCGTAAAATGCGCTGCTTACAACGTGAACTTCATGATTTAGGAAGAGCGGAATTAGCGAGACAGAGAAAAGTAAAAAAATTATATATCATTTGTAAACCTGTTTTCGTTTAAGTAATATTTTCGCCCACATGTGAGTGAGTGAACCAATACACAATTGCCCAATATAACTACAAATAAAATTATCACGCCTGTTACCAGTCGAACTCAACTCGTACTCGGCTAAAATTCGTAGTCGAAAGTTGAGAAATATTTCTTTTTGTTACAGAATAAACTGTTTTTTTACACTGTCAGAATTGTGATGCAGTTTTGTTACTTCGCTAGATATAACTTTACATCATGTTTCTTTTTGTTTTCATGTCTTGAATTGCAAATGAATGGTAAATGTTTCAACGGTATTAGCAATATTAAGATTAACGAAATATACGAATTGAAATATATTTTGTATAAGGCTTTTTGAAAAATTTTCAATGATCATATAAGCGTTGTAATAGTTGTAAGTATAATATTAATGTAGGTGGAGACTAAAATATCCTAAGATATCATTCTTTTAATTGTCTTTTAATTTTAATTCTGGACTAGATATTATATGCGCAATTTTATGTTATTGCACATTTTCAAATAATTAATTTGTTTTACGAAAATTATACATAAAATGCGGAATTATGGAAATTTAACTGATTGTGGTTTGTCAGATCACATTATTATGTATTAAACTCAGTTTCTCTTCATACAGGGTGGGGCAGAATAACGAGCGATTTTAAAAAGTCCGCGACTCGCGCCGTGTCATTCGGAGGTGGTAGGGACGCTATCGGCCATGTTTCCTTGATATTAGCATTTAGTAGCAATGGAGCGTTGGACCCTTCAACAGTGTGCGTGCGCTGTTAAGGCGTTTTATGAAAATGATAATTCTCACACACGCGCGCGTCGTGCCTTTCGAAATCATTTTAACATTAATTGCAATCAACCAGTGCCGTCTGCCTGTGCCATTAAAAAATGGGTTAGGAACTTTGAGGAAACTTCGTCAACGACAAAAAAGAAACCTGGTCGGCCAAAATCGGTGCGTACGCCCGAGAATATCGACCGTGTAAGAACTGCTATTGAGCGAAGCCGGCGTCGTTCAGCTCGCCGGCATAGCACTACACTTGGGATTTCAAACCGAACTGTCAGACGAATATTACACAAGGATCTCCACCTTCATCCATACAAAATCCAAATCGTACAGGCTCTTAAAGGCACGGATATGTGAGTCGACAACGATTCTGTGAAGAGTTTTCAGATTTAATTAATCAACATGAGGATATTGTAAACAACTTATGGATGAGTGACGAAGCCCATTTCCATTTGTCCGGTTACGTCAATAAGCAGAACTTTAGATACTGGAGTAAATCCTAGACAAATGCATCAAGAACCCCTTCACTCCACAAAAGTTACTGTGTGGTGCGCTATGTCTTCATCGGGGATCATAGGGCCTTACTTTTTTGAAAATGCTCGTGGCAATGCTGTGACAGTAATCTCACAAAGATACGCCGACATGTTGGAAAACTTTTTTGAACCACAGCTTGCACGCTACGAAGTTAACGAGGAAACATTTTTTCAACAAGACGGAGCAACCTCCCATACAGCCAGAGTATGCATGAATATTGTTAACAGATTATTTCCAAATCATGCGATTTCTCGAAATGGGGACATCACCTGGCCTTCCCATTCACCGGACCTCACACCGTGCCAATTTTTCTTGTGGGGGTACTTAAAAACTAAAGTGCTTCAAGATAACCCACTACAAACAATTCAAGCCCTGAAAGAACGGATCTGACAGGAAGTGGAAAACATTCCCCTAGCAATGCTGCAAAATGTAATGAATAGTTTCAAAACACGATTAGAAGAATGTGTACGCCTGAACGGATGTCATCTTTCCGGAGTTATTTTTAAAAAATAAAATAATTAATGCTTTTTTATGTTCTTTGAGAAAATAATGAATTTATTCCTAAATATTGTTTTTTACAGCCTTTTTAAAATCGCTCGTTATTCTGCCTCATCCGTTATTTGTAGTTTAGTCACTATTGATATCGAGAATTCTAATACGTAACAAATCGCAAAAGTTTAGAGATTTATTAAAAATATGACTGCAGAGTAAACGGAAGAAAATATTGTTTTGAACACCTTGAATGTGATTACAACATTATAAAATTAATGGAATTTTTATGTGGTTACGTTGGTGATGAACAGAATGAAATATGTGCTGTTCTGTCATTTTAGTACCTAGGTAAAAATTCTTATCTTTACTAACTAAATAAAAATTAATCATGCTATTTTGTTCGCATTTTTCAATTTAAATAATAATATTTAGAATTGTATGTTACATGAAGTGTATATAATTTATTTTTTTATCATGCGGATATATCTTTTTCATTTTATTACAATGCTCTCACTATATAAGAACATAATTTTGTGGAAATTCAGTATTTTTAATTACATTTTTATACTATATGCAAGTTATTGCATTTTTTCATAATTTATAGAGTTCATTAATTCAAATAATGGTTGCTATATATTTTTCTTAATTAAACCGAAA
This sequence comes from Dermolepida albohirtum, assembly GCA_031893035.1. Classification (NCBI taxonomy): domain Eukaryota; kingdom Metazoa; phylum Arthropoda; class Insecta; order Coleoptera; family Scarabaeidae; genus Dermolepida; species Dermolepida albohirtum. Next base: position 58,948 of record JAVIWB010005312.1, on the reverse strand, counting down.
CCTGCTTGTACTGGAATATAAAATTTGTAATTTCGCTAACGCATAAAGAATATTTATGTTTCTAAAGAAGGGAAAGTGATTGCCAGTATTTAAAAAAGCACGTTGTAGCAGTAGTTACAGCAAGCGTTTAAACATTTCGACTTGTTACAGTATTACCTAACTAAGAATGAGCTTTTTGTAATTTATACAATTCATTCAGTATTTAAATCAGTACATTAGACGGTGGTTACCGTTGAAATAATTTTGAAAGAGAAAATATAAAATTTAATTAATTAGTTTTCTAAATTTCGCAAATGTTTCGTATTCTTTAACTTTTAATGTCAATATGAAATTTATAAATAATTATACTGACGACAAAAAAAAACTTTGTTTTGCCAGAATATAACAATAGCTGATTATGTTCACTTCGAACATGTCGACAGTTTCCTTTCATCGTTCCTCAACTTTTCAGAGATTATAAAATGAATAGTTACGAAGGTATAACGGATATAAATAGAGAAGAACGAGATCATGGGTTGATTAGAGAGTAATAATGGTAATAACATATGAAGGAAAAAAATTCACAATATTTCAACGCAAGTTACATACTAAAATTAATATATTCCTAAAAAGAAGAAATTTATTAACAGCAATATACAATTATTACAAGACTAACATTAATTAATCTGAATAAAAGGAATTTGTTAGTAAGGTATTTAGATGTCTTTTCCTTATATATTTTTTGACTTAAAATTTCGCAGGCAGATCGCGTGGACGATGGTTTCTTTTATGATTAGATTTATAATTTAATTTAAAAACAGCTTTATATGATTACATGCTTATGAAATCTGTAGCACTTACATCGAACGTATTTTTTTATTTTATTCGATTTACTAGAAATGTCCTTTTTAAACAGAAAACAAGAAGATACTAAAATAGTATGTATGTAGACTACGAGGATAGTTTGACAAGTAGTGAGAATGACACATAGGTGGCGCTCTAATTGGTAAAACAAATGCACTGTAATTTAGGTTGCCTATTTATATGTTTACATTTCGATATTTAGATAAATCGGTTGATTAGTTTATTTTTGACAGCTGATTGAAAAAGAAGCCACACGTCGTTTTGTTAAAATGGAAAAAGCAGAGTATCTTGCGGTGATTAAATACTTCGTAATTAGGGGTATGAAAACTACAGAAATAAAAGATGAGTTATGGGAAACATTAGGTGAATCTGTTCCATCATCCGTCACAATAAGTAGATGGACAAATAAATTTAAACGTGGTAGAACAAGCTGTGTTGATGAAGCGCGCTCTGGAGCACCCAAAATCGTGACTTCTAAGGAAATGATTATAAAAATCCATAATGTTATTACGCAAGATCGACGACTCAAAGTGAGAGAGGTAGCAGACATGGTAAACATTTCAACAGAACACGTACACTAAAGAATTGGGCCTTTCCAAGCTTTCGACAAGATGGATGCCGCGATTGCTTACGACTGATCAAAAGTTCAATCGTTTGCATATTTCCAATGAGTGTTTGGCCCTTTATAAGCGGAATCCGGTTGATTTTTGTAGGCGATTTGTTACTTGCGATGAAACTTGGATACACTACAGTACACCCGAAACTAAACAACAGTCGAAACAATGGTTAGAACGTGGTTCTGCACCTCCAAAGAAAGCGAAAACCACTTTATCGACAAACAAGGTAATGGCATCAATTTTTTTGGATTCAAAGGGCATCTTGCTCATTGATTACCTTCAGAAAGGTGCCACAATAAACGGACAATATTATGCAGAACTTCTACAAATATTAAATGTTGAGATTCGTGCTAAACGGCCAGGAATGGCAAAGAAAAAGATTCTGTTTCACCAAGACAACGCTCCCTTGCACACCAGCATAGTTGCGATGTCCAAAATCTACGAGTTGCATTTCCAATTAGTACCGCATGCGCCTTATTCGCCGGATCTAGCCCCTTCCGACTTCCGCCTTTTTCCAAAATTGAAAACGGCACTAAGTGGAAAGAAATTTTCTTCTGACGACGAGCTTATCATCTTCGTAAATGAGTATTTTGCAAGCCTTCCAGAATCGCATTTTACAGATGGCATAAGGGCATTGGAGCACCGTTGGAATAAATGTATTGCTCTTTTAGGAGAATATATTGAAAAATAAAAATTATTTTGTATTTACAAAATTCGTTTTTCTTTTCCGTTCTCACTACTTGTCAAACTACCCTCGTATACAATAACAAAAAAAAATTAGTAAGAAACAAATAAAAGATTTAAAGCTAAAGGATAATTACAAAATCGGCAGTGATCATTATCTATCAGATAGATACTCTTATTACTGTATAGTTTATTATTAATCCTTCTCACTTCTGTTATTTTGTAAAACATTATTCTATACCAACCACGAGGCATGTCTATGAACTAAGTTTTGATTGTGGATATGTCTTAAAAGTGCTAGTGAGGCAAATCGGTTCTAAAAAAATTTAGTCACTTTGGGTTAAATGAATAGTTATATAAAATGCGTCTAATTGCAAGATATGGTCAGTAATTGGATAATTAAATACATGATATGTTCGGTCTACATATATATTTCTACAAATTTGTGAAGTTTATGACGGAAATATAATGAGTAGAGAAATGATAAGGAGGTGGTACAAATAGTTCAAAATTATTACTTATTAGCAAAATTTTAGTTACAACTTTCCAATCTTACTTAGTGTTTTTTCTCCGATTCTCTATTACACCTTTCGAAATAATTTTTCGAATCTGTTTTTCTCGTTGAAATAATTCTACTTCTATACTTTTTCATTTTTGGTTTTTCTTTATATCTTTCGTCTTTGCTATCATTCTTGTCTGTCTAAAAAAGAGAAGAAAATAAATTCCCTCTCTTTTCTACACGTATTACTATTAATATAAATTATTTATTTCTAGTATTTTTATTATTTTTCGTTATTTTCAATTTGTTTTCTAACAAATTTTTAAGTTATATCTTTAACGCCACTTTTTTATTTATTATTTTTGCTGTTCCATTTTTTAATATCATTCCATCCAGGCTATGTGCACTTTTTCTGATATTATTTCACGTAAATGTCTCTATTTTCTTTAGTCAACCAAACGAACTATATCTTCGACCAATAAAAAACCGTTACGTCATGTATCCATAATCCCATTTATTTGTGCGTTTATGTCGTCTATGTCTATTATTTGCTTATTTTAATTTCCCGTTCTGTTCAAGTATTGTCGGTTTTTTAGATTATTTAAGTTCTTTAGAGCGGTTTCTTTTCAAAACACTTGTTTGAACAAAACGGTTAGGAAATATTGTATTCCAAATTGTGGGAAAATTCAAGATGCATCTTGAAAATTAAGTAATTTTGTATTAGTGAAATTTTTAACGTGTTAGCGATATTTGTTATGGTTTCAATTAATCGAGCGTACTGATCTACTGGATAAATGTGTGGAAAGTGTTCGCAAGCTTGTCCAAGAACAGAAATTCAAAAAATATCATAAAAACAAATTTAAAATATGCTTCCTTATCTTCGGTTAATTTACCAGGTATAATGTTTTATTTTATGGTATATAGTGCCCTTGTATAAATTTCACACATATTAACAGATTGGTTAATTCTATAATTATGGAAATGTATGATTATTTAATTCGTACTAAATAATGCATTCGTTAAGTATTTTGTAGTTTCAAAAATGTTTATGTAAATATTATATAATTTGTATTTAATTGAGATGTACTACTTGCAGAAGCTCAAGCAGAACATTATTTGCAACAACAAAAAATAAATAAAATAGAAACAATTTTTCTATTATCTGTAATGAAATTTATATTTATAATGTACATATATACTATCAACAAGACAAAACAAGACAAGAAAGAGCTTCTGTAAGAATCCCAAAATCTCCATACTGTTTTCTATTTTATCTGTATATAAAGGGTTTTCCAATAGGGACTTGACAACTTTTAATTCAATTTTTGAACGCACCCTTTCACTAATCAACGAACTGTGACTGTCAATTTATTCAGTAAACTTAACATTTTCATCATGGTAAAGTACACGAACGAACAACGTCTGCAAATTATAAAAATTTACTACAGAAATTCGGAGTCGGTGACCGCTACTTTAAGAGCGTTAACTCCGATTGTCGGTCGTAATTCTCGCCCTAGTAGACAGGCAGTAACAAATTTAGTGCAAAAATTTGAGTCTACATATTCGTTGTGTGATGTTGCCGTGCCAGTGAGACAACGGGTTGGTCGAAGTGTCGAAAATATCGCTGCCATTGAAACGTCCGTAGCAAATGATCCAAATCAGTCAATTCCACGGCGTTCTCAAGAGTTGGGCATCGCCCAGACAACTTTATGGCGAATTTTGCGTAAGGATCTTGGTTTACACCCATACAAGATCAAGCTGACTCAAGAATTGAAGCCGATAGACCATTTGAAGCGACGTACGTTCTCCCGATTGGGCTCTGGAAAAGATGCGCCAAGATGATCAATTTCATCGCAAAATCATTTTCAGTGACGAAGCTCATTTTTGGCTCAATGGGTTCGTCAATAAGCAAAATATACGTTATTGGTCGGGTGAAAATCCACATGTGCTTCATGAAACACCACTTCATCCACAAAAAAATAACTGTTTGGTGCGGTTTGCATGCCGGCGGCGTCAAAGGCCATATTTTTTCGTCGACGATAATGATCGTCACGTTACTGTGAATGGTAATCGTTATCGTGCCATGATTACCGATTGGCCGCCTCGTTCGTTCGATTTAACGCCTCTAGACTTTTTTCTTTGGGGCTACGTCTATGCCAACAAGCCGACAACGTTGGAAGAGCTCAGAGCCAACATTGAACGCGAAATAGCAGCCGTTTCGGCCGAATTGTGTGGCCGAGTCATCGAAAAGTGGGTCCAACGAATCGAACGCTGCAAACGTGCCCACGGTGGCCATATGAACGAAGTCGAGTTCCATTCATAAATGTTTTGATTGTACTTCAACCCGATAATAAAGTTTTTGAAATATCTCAAATGGTCTGCATTTTATTTTGAAAAAAAGTTGACAAGTCCTTATTGGAAAACCCTTTATATATATATATATATATATATATATATATATATATTATGTATGTATATATATATATATATATGTATATGTATATATATATATATATAATACATAAAATTCAATGTTGTTTTAGATATATTTAGATATTTTTTTTGCAGCAGATGGCAAGAAAATTTTAATTTTCACAATGACAAATCACCTTTATAAAATCGCAAGAAATTTTATAAGAGACCTAGGAGAAATTGAAACAAAAAATAAAAATTGCAAAGAGCGATTGAAGAAGGTCAAACAAAAGTAAATGCAAGAGCAGTTAATGTTATATTAGAGCATATGCACTTTTAAAAAAGACATTCACTTTACTGTCGCGAAAAGTATTCACAAGTCTACTCCAGAAAATATATTTTTCATGTGGTATTAACAGACGTTTTAAAGTCATTACAATCAACAATATCAAAAAAGAACAGTGAAGAAGCACTAAATTCTTTAAGAGATTTTTTTAAATAGCAACTATAATTCGAGACTGCTATAAACTATGTGGATGCTTTTGTATTCACCAAAATAAAAATGTAGCTGCTGTGCAAACTAATAGATACATTGCAGGATATTTAGCAAAATAACTTTTAAAGAAGATTGGAAGTTGTAATATTTGTAAATATAATTAATAGAAAACATTGCATCTGAGGATATATTGATTCAGGCGCGTAGTTAAAGTTATAAATAATTATTAGAACTGAATACCATGTTTTCTAAACATTCGACGAATGTGTTGAAATAGTTTTTTTACCAAAACTCTTTCATCGAAAAAATTTTAGTGAAAATTTGTCGAATATAATACTGAAGTTTATAGTCAATAATTTTCATTGTAAACAATACAATTTATATGTATAACTACGAGGGAGCGTTTTTATATTCGCGGAATGGGGGATAAGGGGTGGAAATAAAAAAATCAAATTATTTTTCTTTTTCAATATATTCACCTGCAAGATGGATACATTTTTCACATCTTTCAATTAATTTATTTATACCCTCATAAAAAATGATTTCTCTTTATCTGCAAAATACGCCGAAACTGCCTCCTTGACTTCATCATCGGCAGTAAATTTTTTACCCCGCAGCTCTTTTTTCATTTTCGGAAACAGGTAATAATCACTCGGGGCCAGGTCTGGGCTGTAGGGTGGGTGATTCACAATTTCGAAGCCCACCTTATGCAGGGCAGCTAACGCAACGCGGCTCTTGTGGACGGGCGCGTTGTCGTGTAAAAGCAGAACACCTTTTGTCAATTTTCTCCGTCTTTTCTCTTTAATGGCTTCTTTTAGTCGCTCTAATATTGAAGCGTAATATTCTCCGGTTATAGAAACATCTTTATCTTTATAATCAATCAACAATATTCCTTCCGAGTCCTAAAATACCGTTGCCATGAGTTTCCCAGCTGATTGTGACACTTTAAATTTCTTGGGAGGTGCTGTGCCCTTTTTATGCCACTGCATGGAGTCTTGTTGGACTCAGGTTCATAATGATGAACCCAAGTTTCGTCTCCAGTAACAATTCCAATCAATACACCATCCTTGTCTTCATTACAGAGGTTCAAAAATGCACGCGAACACTCTACGCGCTGTTGTTTTTGCGGCGGCGTGAGCATTCTCGGCACCCATTTTGCGCTGACCTTAGACATGCCGAGATGATCGTGTAGGATTTTAAAAATTGTTGTATCGGATACTCCAACCATTTCTGCGAGTCGTTTCTTCTTTAGTCGAACATCTTCGAGTACAATTTGTTCAACTTTTTGGATAAGTGCTGGCGTGGTCACCTCAATGCTCCTGCCCGGCCTCGGGTCGTCTTCAAGGGATTCCCTTCCTTGTTTAAATAAACTATGCCACTTGTACACCATGGTTTTTCCTGGACAAGAGTCGCCGTAAACCAATGACATCTCATTCATTATGGTCGCGACTGATTTTCCTTGCCTGGTAGGGAACTTTATAACGGCACGATATTCGATTTTTTCTATATTTCACTTTTCACTCCTGATTATGTTACTTGGTTGACGATAGCTCAAAGAATAACTGTCTAATAACAATGAAACTTCGTGTTTATACTAATCATGAGTCGCTGCACAGGTCACGCCCCCAATGCGCCTACTCACCCCTCTACAACCCGCTCATTCCGCGAATATAAAAACGCTCCCTCGTATATATATCAGGTTGTTACAAATGTAATGTCCGTTTTTTCCTTGAGTCTGAACTAAATCGCACCTGTGGGAAGACGTGTATGTTTTTGGTGAAAATTATTATTGTATTTGTAGAAAAGAGTATTTATTTTGAAGTGTGTACCTGTTCCATGTCTTGGAAAGATTAATACACCTGTCCTTGCCTCGCCTATGGAAATGCTGTCGCCAAGAGATATTCGGGCAATTTACCTCTTTCAATTTAAAAATGGATTAAATGCAGCTGCAGCAACGCGAGAAATTAATCAGACGTTCGGTGAAATCACGTGTAATGAACGCACATTACGGCGATGGTTTAAAAAATTCAGCGAGGGAAATTTTGATTTGGAAAATGAGCCTCGCGGATATGCGCGTAGCACCGTTAATGACGACGAGCTGCGTGTAGAAGTTGAAAGTAATCCGTCGACAACAGTGCGTAGCCTTGCAGAAACAATTCAAGTGTCCATTGCCACCATTAGTCGTCACCTTTCTTCGATTGGCAAAGTGAAGAAACTCGATCGATGGGTGCCGCACCAATTATCGGAAGCCAATAAGCTCCGTCAATTAGAGGTGACTACCTCTTTGGCTAATCGACAGAAAGTTGAACCGTTTCTTCATCGAGTGGTAACATGTGACGAAAAGTGGATACTTTATGATAATCAGAGACGGTCAGGACAATGGTTAGATCGAGGTGAAGCACCAAGACAGCATGCACGAGCATCACTTCACCCGCCAAAGATTATGGTGACTGTATAGTGGACTAGTAAGGGTATTATTCACTATTCATTTTTGCAACCTGGTGAAACCATCACGGCAGCGTCCTATTGTGCCGAACTGGAAACTATGCATGGAAAATTGAGCCGCTTGCAGTCCTCACTAGTCAATAGACATGGACCCATACGTCTTCATGATAATGCAAGACCTCATGTTGCACGACAGACAATCCAAAAACTTTCGAAATTTGGTTACGAAATTCTCCCTCACCCACCTTATTCACCTGACCTTTCGCCAACTGGTTTTCATTTTTCCCGAAGTTTAGACAATCACTTAAAAAATAAGGACTTCCCTGACCGGGAGTCTGTAATAGCAGTGCTTGAGCAATATGTGAGCCGTCAAAATCTAGATTTCTTTTCAAAGGGAATTTTTCAGCTTCCAGGCCGTTGGCAACAAACTATTGATGTAAATGGAGACTATTTTGCAGAGTAAATATTTATATTTGATTAAATTTAGACTTTTTTTTATTCCTTACAAAATCGGACATTTCATATGTAACAACCTGATATATATATATAGTTCTAAAAATAAATAAATGTATATAATATACATATATATACATATGGTAATTTTGATGGAGCTTGTGGTTGAGTAATTAATCACTGAAGGTTGATATATAACTCCTTTACACATTAATTTTCTTATTCTGTATATGTATTTCGACAACTTAGTTGTCATCATCAGCAGATAATTCAACTGTGTCGTACCTGGAAAACTACGGCAAAATACCCGTACGAAACAAATTCCGCACACGATTAAACTTCAGTGATATATATATATATATATATATATATATATATATATATATATATATATATATGTATGTACGTGAACTAGAAATGTGAATAGAATATTAAAAAGTGTTGACAGTAGAAATATCAATGATGCAGTTCAAGAAGCTGCATTCATACGATTTACGAAAAACAAGAAAAGTAATGTAGAAATCAAGATTAATAAACAAATACAATAAATATATATATAAATATATATATATATATATATATATATATATATATATGTTTATTATATACAAAAAGTGGGTTTTTAATTTAATAATTTCTGTAACGTTAAAATAATTAGCTTTATCTGTCAAACATTTTATATAAAAATCAAAATCAAATAGATTGTGGGACACTTGAGGTTGATATATAACCTCTCTTCAAAATAATTTTCTTATTCTGTATACGTATTTCGAAGTTGTGATCATCAGCAGATACATAACAGTTTCTGTATTGTCGACACGCATACTAGGTTCAGGAATAACAATCGTATGTTTTGAGGCATGATCAATTTTACTTTGTTTTTTAATGAACATTTATTATACAAATAATTATATTATTAACCCATTTTTGTCTCTTATTGACACCATAGATGCAGCGAGTGCATACACAAAATTCGATCTCTGATGTCTTTATTTTGTATCTTTACTTTAATTATAAATTCAGTCTTTTCAGAGTCTCAATCATTGTATTGGTTCCCTTCTGATAATACATCCTGTCTTATTAATTTCATTTATTCCTGGTTTGTTTTAGCATTGTATATATTCTTTATTATGTATTTCATATTTTATGTAATTCATTATTTTTTTCTGATCCAATCTAGATGTTTTATTGTGATATCAGTCCTCTCCAAATTCATTATTCTTACTACTTGGTCTGGTGCATTTCTTTTATTTTTTTCCTCCTCTTAGAGAATTTTTTTGCATTGAGCCACTAAGAAAAGCACAAGCTGTGGAGTCTCTATATTCTTTAGACTATTTGGCGAAAAATTATTCCTTCTCGCTTCAAGAGATCCACTTATAATTCTTGCTAAAGTTATTATATGCTAAATTATTTATTTAGCACTGTAACGTTTAAGTTAAAGAACAGATTTTTTATCTTGGTGTATGTATATCGTTAAAATTCTCTTCACGTTAGTTACCTGTAAACCGGCTTCTTTTGTACGAAAGGATCTACTTATTTTTATTACCAGATGGCGTATATATCATCTTGTTCATTTAATTTATTTCGAGTACATCATTAATTTACTATCAAGTCTTTGTGTATAGAACTTTATTTTGTAATTGTGTTAATCAATATCATTCATATCTTTGTATTACAAATTTTAGAGCTACATTGGTAACTATTAACGAATTATTTTTTCTTTCTGAAACTAATTGCGATTCGAATTGTTTCTTTTTTGTGTTTATCTTGTTGTCTTTTTTAAGTTAACTTCCCTAATTAATGTATTGATTATTTTCGAATCAAAACTATTGTATCTCACAATGTTTTTAATAAAATTCAATTCTCCTTCGTATCTCATTTTTGTTAGTGGAAAGCTATTCATTAGAAAATTGAAAGAAATCATCTTTCGTTGTATGCCATGATTTGAATCCGCTGTGATAAATCTATTAACATTAGTTACTTTTCGAAAAATATCAGTTTCTATTTTATGATCTAATTATTAGGGTATCTAAGAAAGACAATGTGTCATTGTCTTCTTTTTCTGCTGTGAATTTAAACGTCAGGAATTTTGAATTTGTTAAACATTTAAATTCGAAATTCCTATATTTATGTGTGTCAGTAACACAAAATATGTGACACATATAAAGTAACTTAGACGATTTCGTTAAGCAATTAAATTCAAAATTCCCGACGATTGAATTCACCAGTATCATAGAATAGAAAATGATATTTTTCGGAAATAAACTAATGTTAATAGATTTATCATGGCGGATTCAAATCATAACATGCAACAAAAAATGATTTCCTTCAATTTTCTTATCAATTGTTTGCTTAGCTTTCCACTAACGAAAGTGACATACGAAGGAGAATTAACTTTTATTATAAACATTGCGAGATACAACAGTTTTGATTCGAAAATAATCAATACATTAAAAAGACAATCTGGTACACCACTCGTTCGTCATTTTAATACAATCGAGGCAAGCAATTTATATGCTTATCATTTCAACCAATGACGAAAAATTTAAATAAAGTTTTTAAAGAGCGCGGATTTCAGGTTACATTTCGATCCATGAATTTTCTTAAATCTCTCTTAGGAAATACGAAAGATAAAGTCGAGTTAAATCAGAAATCGGAGATTTACGAAATAAAATGTCTAGATTGTAGTAAACAATACATCGGTTAGTTTAGTTTAAGTATTAATTTTAAGACTAGGAAATATTTTAAATTGTGTCAATAAATCAGTGTGTATTTGGTGTTTGGGCGGTATGAATCTATGCGAGTTTTACCGCGAATGCAGGTACAACACCGTGAATAATTATCTGCGCATGATGCCAAATTAGTTGTCGAAATATGAATACAGAATACGAATATTGATGTGGAAAAAGGTTTTATTTAGCCTTTTTGATTACTGTATATATTGTTGAAACATTTATTCGTCCTTTCCCACATACTTTTCCGATGTTTCACTAAAGTAGTCTATTCCAGTTTTTTCCCTGGTTACTTATTATGAAAGTAAATAGATTATGTGCTTCTGGGTTTCCGGGCTGGAACCGCATCACTAGTATATCTGCCAACGTTTCGTACCCATTTGTATGGGACATCTTCAGGGCTGAACTACTGCACTGAAACTGTTTCAGTGCAGTAGTTCAGCCCTGAAGATGTCCCATACAAATGGGTACGAAACGTCGGCAGATATACTAGTGACGCGGTTCCAGCCCGGAAACCCAGAAGCAGATAGCATGGACCACGACCGCGGAAGTCTACGTACCAAATTAAATAGATTATGTTTTCCTTTAAAGTTACGTCTTGTGTTTGCTTTTATATGGTTGCATTATTTATAGAATAAGAGGTTGATGTAATTACACGTACACAAAGATGTAGTTTTTTACCTTTGTAGCAGATAAATCATACATTTCAAGTCCTGGTTTGCTGTTTATGCAGGGATATGAAATAAATCGTGTATATAATTATTTATAAGAAAAAGTAATATTTTATCTAATGCTTTACTAGTTTTATTGTTAACTGTTTGGTTAGTTAATAGATCTAGTACATCTTATACACTTTTAGGTTAATATTTAGTGTTGTATATAGTGTTCTATATGCATTCTTATTTGAAGTCATGTCTTCGTTTGCATTTCTGTTGTCTACATAAAGTTGTGATCGACGTTTAAGAAGTTTTTCGTCAGAATTTTATTACGACCATATGTTATACTTAAGGTGTTACCGTTTACATTTGAGAAAAGGAGAAATGCGCTGACCATCTTAGCATAAGGTCTCGTGTATGTGATGAGCAATGGAAGCAAATTACTTCAAGAACCTTCATGACCTTCATGAGATTGGTATAGTGTAGTTTTGTCGATTACCGTTTTAATTGGTCAATCTTTACTGGATTTGTATTTACACCAACCAGTTTCATATCACCACGACCACATGTTGACATTTTAAGATCTACTTCTTAGGATTAATGTTAACCATAATTTAGTCTAATAACAAATTATATTTTTTTATGGTTTTATATCTTAACAGTGGCCTTGTCCGGGATCAGTTATTAAATTTGAGTAGAGTAATATGTCGAGTAAAACTGTTTTTTGTTTCGTGTGTGTGTTTCAAGACAATAGCGTTTCACTAAACTTGATCTTCAGGATTTTAATTAATCAATACCCAATAGGAACATAGAATAGGTGATTTAAAATTAAAATTACTGCAGGTTAGTTTAGATTTAAACTTCCTTTATGAATTAATTTTCTTAAATTTTAAAAATGTTCTTAATAAGCTTCTTTTGTCTTATGTTAATAACCATTTTTTTTGTGTAAACTTTGAAATATTTTTAGATCACTGTATATATATATATATATATATATATATATATATATATATATATATATATATCTGTGCGTGTATGTGTGTGTGTTTCTGTCTAGTGCCACATTGTTGCTTATGCTTTTTTTAATTATATACATTATTCAAAGTTTTACTTCAGCTTTATGTAATACTTAGTGTGAGGAATGTTTTTAAACAATCTAAATTGAAATTAACAATTAAAGAACATTTGAGAATAATTAATTTATTATTATTTGTCGTTATTTTTTCGTCAAAGTCAAAGTGAGTTTTATAGCCCCTAAACTGAATATTTTTTTGTTTTATTTGATTAATCTTTTGTCTTTATTCTTTTAACTGGTCGTAAGACTTTTCGATGTTAGTAGAGACAAATTCTGTGAGAGATCCTCGGGGTTTAGAAACACCTCTGGCTTGTTAGAAAACACTGCAGCTTGTCCTTGCTGAGCACCGAAACACCGCCTGCTTAGGGGTTAAAAAAAGTAACAGTAATTAACAAATCAATCTTATGCACTTGCATATAGAATAGAAGGCGTACTTTTATTGATTTTTGGGAATATACAACGATTTCTGCGCTATTTAATAACGAAATTATTATACGAGGGTAGCCGTTTATATTTCTGGAACGGGCAACACTGTTAGTGTTGTCTCCGATCTGATGATTGCATCGTAAAGTTTCTTATTTTTGACAATATATTTACCTTGACAGTTTTATTATCAGGTCGCTATTTCTATTGTTGACAGTAACTTGAAAATTTTATGTCAGCGAAAAAATGGAATTAACTCGGCGTGGATTATCTCAACAAAAATGCATCGATGAGCTGAATTCTTTATATGGTGATGAAGCACCATCGAAAACTACAGTATATCGTTGGTGTAGTGAACTCAAACTTGGACGGCGTTCTTTGGACGATGAATTTCGTGAAGGTCGTCCCACTAATATTGTTGTGTCGGAAAACATTAATCTGAACTGATAATGCAAGACAGTCATGTGACATACCGTGAGATCGAGGCATCTCTAGGTATTAATAACACCAGCGTGCATAAGATCCTGCATCAACATTTAGCCGTTAAGAAGCTATGTTCAAGTTGGGTACCACATAATCTGACAACCGCTAAAAAAAGGACTCGCGTCGATTGATCTCAAGAAATGCACAAAAAAATACAATGGCGGTGCTTCAAAGAACATTTATAAAGTCGTCACAGGTGATGAATTTTGGATTTATACGTATGGGCCCGATAGTAAACAGCAGTCGACTGTGTGGGTATTCCAAGATGAGCCAAAGCCAACAAAAGTTGTACGTGCTCGAAGCACACCTAAACAAATGGTCGCCTGTTTTTTCGGAAAAGCCGGTCACGTTGCAACTGTGGCTTTAGAGAGTTGTAGATCAGTCAATTCCGAATGGTACACAACTATTTGTTTGCCAAACGTTTTTGAAGAAATAAGGAAAACTAACCTAAAATGACAGATTATTCTCCACCATGCCAATGCGAGCTCTCACAGGTCGGTTCAAACAATTGAATATTTGACCTGGCAAAACATTGAATTGATGAGCCATCCGTTATATAGTCTTGATCTAGCACCCTGTGATTTCTTTTTGTTCCCACTCGTGAAGAGAAAACTTCGTGGTCATATTTTGGAGATATTGCCTTCGCAGTGAGCAATGATTTTCGGATTGGTTTAAACGAATGCAAAGGTGCATTGATTTTCAAGCAGAATATTTTGAAAAGCAATGAAACAATTTTCGATTATAAAAATTTTTTTTTGTTTGCTATTTCCGAAATATAAACGGCTACCTTCGTATTATATTATAACAATCAAAAATATTATATTTGGGTATTATCCTATTAAAGTAAAAACAGCATCGTGGTAGTTTTTGTGACAAATCAGTAAAAATTTACAACGGCTTTCTAGGTTTAAATAACTAAATAAAATTCTTGTAAACTTTGGAAGAAACCGTAAGACTTTCAGTAGTTAAAAAAAAATTATAAATATTTTGAATTACCAGTGAAAATGTAAATTTACTTTTATATTTACGCTAAGACATTTTCGTTTAGTTTTCACAAAAAAGACATAAAAAGGTGATTCGAAATTCTTTCCCACGGTTTTTACTATTACTCAGAAACAAATCAATTAAAGTTAGTCATAAATTTCATATCATATGGTGTATATTAAAAGACGTAAAACTATATACTCTTACCTAAAGTCAAGTTGTCTTCGTATTTTAATCTGAAGATTTTAAAATATGTTATCAGACATCTTAAAATGCTAGTTTACAAGCGTTATTGTTATTATTCCAGGTATTCCTTAATCTAAAACATGTGTAGAGATTGCAATCTGCTCGATGTAACATAGGTAATATTCACGTAAACGTCGGGTATACTGTCGCATTGCGTCATTGCAGAAGAAAGCGATTTAATTAATGGAAACTATTTAGAGAGCTCGAAACACAAAATTGTTTGAACATGAAATGAATTTCTATAATATTTACAAATAATTAAAGTGTATTTTAAAAATGTTTTAGAATGTGGATTTCAAGACTTTTTTGGTGAGATAAATACGTGGTACTAGTAAAAGTTGCCTAGTTACTAATTTGCAAATATATTTTTTGTAGAAAGAAAACAAAATGTGCATTTCAAAAATTTGAGTTATTACTGTAAGCAAAATCTTATACACAGAAACAAGATTGTTTAATTAGCATTCTACAGTGTATATCCTTTTTGAGAAATAATATCTCTGTACGTAGATTACATCAAGCATTGAAGTGCCGTGTCCGTAGAATTGCAAGCATTAAATGCATATGAACCACAAACGGGGTAAGTTGAAAGATAAATGTTACAATGTATACTCTAAATTACTTATTCTTCATATTGTAATATAATGTGCATTAAAATATGTAACAATTATTTAATATGGTATTTATCCTTCATATTATGAAGTTTACAAAAAGGGAAGAAAATTAATGTCGATTTTTGAAGTATGTATTTGTATTTCAAAATAGAGGGCACATATCCTATAAGGTGCTACAACAACGGTACATTAATATGTATGGTATGACATCCTTGGAGACAAGATATAAACTGAACGGTATTACATTTTTATATAATCTGTTGCGTAACAATATCGACTGTATTGATTTAGTTTCATAACTGGCGTTCCACAGCGTTGTTTCTCGTATATAAAATAGTGTCCATTAGACAGTGTCGCATAAGGTATGTAATGTGTTGATCGGGTTTGTATTTTTGTTGTATGAGGAGAGTTGTGTATTTTCTTAGATTATTCGATTGTTCGTCAAAGTCCGTAGTTATTGCTAATACTATAATCGCCTTCTAATGGAATAAATGCTATGAATGGTTGAGAATTTGTTATTTTCGATCATAAATATATAAGTAGTTGATATTACTCTTTTTTCAATACTTAATGCTGTTACTTGGAATGAAAGTAATCATTTACATACGATATATTAAATGTCATTTGAATTTAGAACTACACGCGGTTGTATTACGCGAACAGTTTTTTTCAATAAATTTAATATATGTTCTTCAAATATAGTGCAATTGTTTAAGAAAAGAATTACAAGGAGGGTGAATGTCGTGCCAATACTTAACGACGATACTTGGCGTATAGTGTAGTGTACATTCCAGAGCATAGCGTAAATTATTAATTGATAAAGGTTTTTTTTATAGAAATTTTAGTACCTTTATTTGAAGGAAAGATAAATTTAGTTGCGTAACTTCATATTGATTACGCATTATTTATTTGTATGTACGATAATCAAAACTCTGCTTAATTCAAGAATTTTAATTGTATTAATTCAAAAAAGCTCACACTTATCTTCTAAGTATTTGTTGAATAAGAATGCATAGGCACTAAGTTTCTTTATCTGAATTACGCCTATGTTGGAATCACGTGGCACTTAATGCCTGTACGTGTTTGAAAAGTAGTTGTTGTATTGAGATGTGTAGATAGGATGGAGCTCTCTAAAAGATACTTTATTTGCAATGTAACGAGCTATGCTGATTTAGGCGGCAACAACACCAACCGATAGGCGCCTATGCCCTGTAAAATTGTGCAGTGTCTGCATATAAATGTTTCTTCGATTCAGACATTATGTTTCATAAATACAAACCGTCTCCACACGATACCGGAACATTTGTGAATAATTACATACGACTTGTTTTTGATTAAGTTTTTTGCAAGATTATCGTTCTTAATATATGCTACTAATTATCTGTACAATTATTATTAATTAGTTGCGTAATTAGTCTAAGCATTTTAGAGATAACTTAAATACGCAAAGCAAATGCTATTTGATATGTAACTGTAAATTATGCGTCGCATTGTAATTATCATATAATTATTATTATAATTATCATATGGTTGCGTCTGATATAATACTTTTAAAAATAGCAATAGCTGATATTAATCAGAAGACGTAAAGTTTATATATGTATATACATATTGTAATTTAATACATTGCGGCCGACCATACTATACATTGCATATAACATACCGGAACGCGTCGAATGTAATTGCCAGTACATATACTGTAAAGTAGGGAACTTATGTATAAATTTATTCATATACGTTACATTCTTTGTCTACCTTGCATCGTTATATACGATCATAATAAACAAAGTCTGAAAACCAATTGCTTGCCAAGCGGGTCGTTGATGATTACTCAAATTCCCTTGTCTTGGCTTTTGTATGTTACACATTGTCACGCCCCTATGGTTGATAGTGATAATCTAACCCCGCATTCCTTACTTTGAAAAATCCTATGACCTGCTTCTAGAGCACAAACTAGGTAGAAATTCGAAGAGTTAGGGAAGATCCTACTTACAAAATGGTGGTAAAAGTGTCATCGTATCAAATCCTGTAGAAGCCTTTAGCTAATATTGAAGCTAAGATTCAAAAATACATACCAGTCATACCACAACCAAACAAAATTAGGTAAAATGAGGAAGCAGAATACATATTAAAATAAAGGATAAGACAATTCATTTAATAAAAAAATACATACAGTTCAAATATATACAATAGTTTCTATGTATTAAATGTTTTTGAAAAGAATAACGGTGGAACAAATAATTGTTAAATAGCATATAACACATGGATCAATAAGTCCCGAGACTAACAATGAAAACAACATTTTTTTTGTAAAATTTTTTTTTATTCATCAACATAATCACCTTTTAGGGTGATACAATGGTTCCAACGCTTTTCCAATTTTTCAATACCATGTTTATAAAAAAATTTATCTTTCGCTTCAAAATAAGCTTCAGTTTCAGCGATGACCTCCTCATTTGAGCCAAATCTTTTTCCCTGGAGCATTTTTTTAAGATCAGCAAAGAGCCAGTAGTCACTGGGGGCTAAATCTGGCGAATATGGGGGGTGGGGAAGCAGATTAAAACCCAGTTCGTTCAATTTTGCCATTGTTTTCATCGACTTGTGGCAGGGTGCATTGTCTTGGTGAAAAAGGATTTTTTTTCTCTGCATGTGCGGTCGTTTTTTTGCGATTTCCTCCTTCAAACGCAGCAGTAAGTCAATATAATAATCACTGTTGATCGATTTACCTTTTTCGAGGTAGTCAATGAAAATCACGCCATGTGTATCCCAAAAAACTGACGCCAGGACTTTGCCAGCTGACTGCTGCGTTTTCGGACGTTTCGGACGGCTTTCGCCAGCTGTGCGCCACTCAGATGACTGCCGCTTCGACTCTGGAGTGTAGTGATGTATCCATGTTTCGTCCATGGTCACGTAACGACGCAAGAAATCTTTTTTGTTGCGAGTAAATAGCGATAAACAGCTTTCTGAATCATCGACTCGTTGCTGTTTTTGTTCCATCGAGAGCAATCGCGGCACCCACTTGGAAAAAACCTTTTTCATGCTCAATTTTTCATGAAGGATAGTAAATACACTTCCATATGATATCTGTGTCATCTCAGCAATCTCACGGAGCTTCACTTTACGATCTTTCATTATAATTTTTGTCACTTCACTCACATTTTCTGGTGTAACGGCTTCCACAGGTCTACCCGAGCGTTCCGCGTCATTTGTGTCGGTACGACCACGTTTAAACTCGGCAAACCACCGACAAATCGTTGCTTTTGATGGACAAGAGTCCGGGTAACATTTTTCAATCCATTGTTTTGCTTGCGTGGTGTTTTTACCCATTAAAAAACAATGTTTTATCAGAACACGAAACTCGGTTTTTTCCATTGTTTAAACAAACTACAAAACGACTTTACTCCAACCTCGATAACTCAGCTGTTTCTGGTCCGATCGATTTAAAATTTTGACACGTTTCAAGCAAAGGTTAGTACTCTAGAAAGACGTGGTTACTGGTTTACTACGAGCGCCATCTATGGGTTAGTCTCGGGACTTATTGATCCATGTGTTACTAATAAGTCGGTTATTCCGAATTGTTCAGAGTTTATATCTTGTGACAATTTGCTATAATTAGCGTAATACAAAACTATTATATTCTGAACTGCGATATTTAATTGTGATATTTTACAGTGTTTAAAACTAAAGGTATTTATATTCAGTTTAATAATGAAAAAATTACAGAATAAAAGTAACAAAATGATTCATAATATTAAATATTGCTTTAATTGAAATTGAGTATATATTGGCTCTGATTGTATATACAATTTTTTGCCAAGAAAGAAAGCAATTGAGCATTACGCATTAATATGAGTTTTTATTTTTTATTTATGGTCATTGATGTAGTTGCGAGCTGATCCACTAACAAAATATATGCAGATTGTATCTTTGGTGTGACAAAGGGGCTCGTTTAAATCCTTGAATTAAGAATTGTAACCGGCTTGTTAGATTTCGAATTCGAATTTGTCCTTTAAATGATTTGCAAAAACATGACTGACTTCTAAAAAAAAATCAAAACGAAAAATGCAAAAGCATTCTAATTATATAATAATATTTATAAAACCATGCCTCAAACAAAATACGATACTTCTCAAGATGTTGATACAACAAAAAATATTTTTAAAACAATGAAGAAAACAAAACGGAAATAATAATAATAACAACCAAGATGCAACTATGAATCCCTAGATGGCGTTACAAAATCCTGAGGGATTTCATAGATACCAGAAGTTTTAAAAATAATCCAAAACAGTTTATAATTCAAAATAAAATTGGAATAATCGTAAAATAAAAATATTAATTCGTTGTATGCAAATCTGAAGTAAATACATTTATCAAACCATTATGAAAATCAAATCGCCTCACGTGGGTACACAAACAAAAGAAATCTTTACAAGTTTTGAAAAATCCACAGAAAAGTTATAAGTAAGTAAATAAAACATTAAATTAATTCCAAAATTATAACTAGAAATTTAATGTGACTTATGTAAGAACAATCTTCTAAAGTAAGAAAATGTAAATAATACAGAGTCATAATTAATTAATAATAAAATGAGAAACTAAACTACAAAACTGTTAAAGATGTGGAAATTAACTAAGTAAAATAACCGTAAAAATCTAAAAATTGGGATATACAGGGTTGTACATCAAAATACGAACAAAGTAAAAATACTATTGGGACAATTATACGGTTGAATGTCAAAATAAACAGAAGGGCAAAATGAATGTACTCTTGACGATGTTGATGCAGGTCATAATGATTCTTACTAGGATTATACGCTTTCTTCAGACGAGAATGAACATTGATACAATTGTGAACTTGATATAACTGTTACAAGGCTTCTACACGCTTTCGATGTAACTGTGTTCGATCAAATTGTATTGGCACATCAGAAGCTAAAGATGATTTTGTCTTATCTAATTTCCTACCAAAAACAATGAAATTAGGTGTATGACTTCACGACTTCATGTCTTCATGTTGATCTGATCTAATGCAAAACCAGTATGAGCTAAATATTGATTCAATTTCAGATAATTATCACATACATAAGAGCGAAATTCAATATACTGTTGAAGAGCAATATATTTATTCTAATGTTACATATCGAGACATTAAAGTTTTAAATTCTCTAGACCTACATTGTACACCATTATTTACAATAGTAAATACTGGACAGCCAAATATTAAAATTACTCGTTTTTTCCTAGACACAGTAAGATTAGCATCCCTTAACTCTTTAAAAACCTTCTGCATAACTATGTGTTTCTCGAAAGTAGAAGTAACGACAAGAATGTCGTCTAAATAGAATATAATAGATACAGAATTGTTTGGCAGTCAGACAGATAGTGGAAGTTTTGTGGCTCTTCTATATTGAAGGTGTCTTACATCCTCCATCTTGAACACGCTTTATAGTTTTTCTAATACCTTTTCCTGTTGATATTTTAGAGCTTCTTGTATTATATCAAGAACTAGAATTTTATTACCATATCTATTATTACTATCTGGACTATAATTAGTGCTGTTATTGACACTAATGTTGTAACTACGTGTTATTTTTAAGTTTTATTACTATTTTTCTTTTAATGAAAGTTTATATTAATTTAATTCTTACATATTTATTATATTGTTCATTAGAATTAATTTATTTATATTATTCTTTCAGAACCTATTTTATCTAATTTAGTATATTTTATTTGTACACTGTTCATGATTTATTTACTTAATAGCAATATTATTTCTTTGCTCTATTAATTTAAACCATGAGTCGCGATATTTTGTTACTCATTCTCACCCTCACATGTTGCTGTTTATTAATTTAAACAAGGCTCGCTTATTTTAATAACCGATATGACCGTCCCCGACTGAGCAGAGCAGAAAGCGGCATCCTGTTTGATCAATTTTGAGTGGGCTACCCAATCTAAGGTAAGCTTCTTTTTCTTGTTTGTATATTTCAATTTTAAAAAGAGTGTGATGACGATACGCTAGTATTTAAATTTTCTCAGAGAAACTCAAATTATAACAGTCTGTTCTATATAGTTAACCTCTTGAAAGTTTTTTTAACGCAATTATTTATTTTATATTTTAGGAAGATTTTTGAAGGCCAAAACAGGAGAATATAGTTGAATAACTATGATGAAATATAATCAATGTAAGATAAGAAATATGACTGAAATAGTACATATTTACTCAATTTTCCAAGCTATTTTTTTCAAAATGCCTAATAATTAATTGACTTTCTCGTAACAGTTTCTTGTATCATTGTTTGCGCATTCCAATATAGCTTTGCTTCTCTTATCATTTTCGCAGCTGACAACATACTTTTGACGACGACGCGTAATAAATACCTTTCATTTCCTTAAGATAAGTTTGAAAAGCTTATTCTTCGATACATTTGAAAGTATGCCATTAACAATATGTCCAAACATTTTGAAAATTTTTGAAGCCAGTAGCGCCATCTGCTATATTTTTGTTAATGGAAGTAGGGACATTACTGTTGTGTAGAACTGCGATTCAAAGTTAAAGGAACTGAAGGAAAGTGGACAAATTAAACGTACTATTACATGAGCGAATAAAATGCTTGTTAAGTAAATATAAATATTTACTTAATAGTAACACGTATTAAAATACGTGTTACTATTTAGTCCAAAGATACTGCAGAACTTATTTCGCAACCAAATATATTATGAAAATAATAACTCACTGTATTTATTATTAACGGTTTGGCGTTTTAGGGCAACAAAATTATCAACACTTGGTATGTATGTTTGTTAATTAAAAAGTACATAACTAAGATTTGGAGGGAGCAATGATTGAGTTCTGGATTAGTTCTTACGTTACACTAATAATAAAGAAAAGAGTTATTAATTAATAACAGTTTGTGATGATCATTAAAAGTCCAGGATATGTGTCAAGTTGAAAGAAAGACAAAGTCGTTCTTAAAATTTTATTTACTAATTTAAATAAAACGAATTATTAAAGTTTGAAATTATTAATAAAAAATAATTAATAAACGAGAGCAAAAGAAAAAGGAAAAACATAAACAACTGTAAATGCTGTAATTTTTTTCCAATTTCAGTATTGTTACTCAACAAACACTTATTTGGGAATGATTCAGATTTTCTTTCCACTGCTATATATATATTCTGACAACAATGAAGCGATTATCAATGTCTCTAAGATACAAATAAACAAAAACTTCGTTGTAAGAAATTGATTTTAATATGATGAATTCCTTTTTTGAATAAGAATTTGGAGGTGATATACGGATTCTCTGAAATTTAATTAATCAGTTACCCAAATTTCATGTTTTATGTCACTCAAATAATATACCTAAAATTTTAATTTTGACTTGTCAAAATTCAATCTAAATTCTTAAAATATACTATATTAAAGCATTATACTCTATTATACCCATTTCGAATTTATATATATGTACATATATATATATATATATATATATATATATATATATATATATATATATTAATATCTCTATTATTTATATACGAGGGAGCGTTTTTATATTCGCGGATTGGGGGACAAGGGGTGGAAATAAAAAACCAAATTATTTTTCTTTTTCAATATATTCACCTGCAAGACGGATACATTTTTCACATCTTTCAATTAATTTATTTATACCTTCATAAAAAAATGATTTCTCTTTATCTGCAAAATACGCCGAAACTGCCTCCTTGACTTCATCATCGGCAGTAAATTTTTTACCCCGCAGCTCTTTTTTCATTTTCGGAAACAGGTAATAATCACTCGGGGCCAGGTCTGGGCTGTAGGGTGGGTGATTCACAATTTCGAAGCCCACCTTATGCAGGGTAGCTAACGCAACGCGGCTCTTGTGGACGGGCGCGTTGTCGTGCAAAAGCAGAACACCTTTTGTCAATTTTCCCCGTCTTTTCTCTCTAATGGCTTCTTTTAGTCGCTCTAATATTGAAGCGTAATATTCTCCGGTTATAAAAACACCTTTATCTTTATAATCAATCAACAATATTCCTTCCGAGTCCCAAAATACCGTTGCCATGAGTTTCCCAGCTGATTGTGACACTTTAAATTTCTTGGGAGGTGCTGTGCCCTTTTTATGCCACTGCATGGAGTCTTGTTTGGACTCAGGTTCATAATGATGAACCCAAGTTTCGTCTCCAGTAACAATTCCACTCCATTCACCATCTTTGTCTTCATTACAGAGGTCCAAAAAAGCACGCGAACACTCTACGCGCTGTTGTTTTTGCGGCGGCGTGAGCATTCTCGGCACCCATCTTGTGCTGACCTTAGACATGCCGAGATGATCGTGTAGGATTTTAAAAATTGTTGTATCGGATACTCCAACCATTTCTGCGAGTTGTTTCTTCTTTAGTCGAGCATCTTCGAGTATAATTTGTTCAACTTTTTGGATAAGTGCCGGCGTGGTCACCTCAATGCTCCTGCCCGGCCTCGGGTCGTCTTCAAGGGATTCCCTTCCTTGTTTAAATAAACTATGCCACTTGTACACCATGGTTTTTCCTGGACAAGAGTCGCCGTAAACCAAAGACATCTCATTCATTATGGTCGCGACTGATTTTCCTTGCCTGGTAAGGAACTTTATAACGGCACGATATTCGATTTTTTCCATATTTCACTTTTCACTCCTGATTATGTTACTTGGTTGACGATAGCTCAAAGACTAACTGTCTAATAACAATGAAACTTCGTGTTTATACTAATCATGAGTCGCTGCACAAGCCACGCCCCCAATGCGCCTACTCACCCCTCTACAACCCGCTCATTCCGCGAATATAAAAACGCTCCCTCGTATATGAAAAATATATATTTTTTACACCTACAATAAAATGTCGTATAATATATTTATCTAAATTTTGGACTCATCTATATGCCCTCCTTTATTTTTAATCACTGCAGCACACAATCGACTTATTTTTCCGATTAATTTTCGTAATGTCTCAGGTTTTATTTTACCCCATGCCTCTTGCAGATTCTTTCACATATTAACAGCAGATGTGGGGGTCGATCTTCTCACCTCTCGGTCAAGTTCTTCCCACAGCAACTCAACGTACGCCACGCCATAACTTTTATGGTTTCCTCGTTCCCAAATTTCTGCAAATATTCCCGACATAGTGTGTTTCGGGTCATTATCTTGTTGGAAGATAAAGTTCTGACCCTTAATTTTAATTCTAGAGGGGATTGCGTTTTCCTCTAACATGCGCTTATACTGTTCTTTTTTTAGCGTACCTCCGATTTTTACGAGATCGCCCATATTTGATCCAGAAAAACAACCCCATATTATGGCTGAACCTCCACCGTGTTTAACAGTAGGGACTGTGCATTTTTCCCGCGCACGCTCACCCGCAGACCTCCTCACGAAAACACGTCTTCGTGAACCGAAAATCTCGAATTTTATTCATCGGTCCACAATACTTTATTCTAGTCTTCTATGGTCCAATTTTGGAAATCGCATGTCCACTTTAAACGTTTTTGCTTGCTTTGCTTGCGTAGAAGCGGCTTCCGCATTGCGTCCATGAAGACCGGTGTCTTTTAGACGACGAACAGCATTCATTTCTGCTCTCATTTCTGGGGCTGTTTTTCGTCTATTTCTCTTGCTTGTTACCACCATTGCAAGACCTTCTGTTGAGGTTGTTGCCCTTAGTATGCCTTTTCGAGTTCTGCTTAACACACTTCCACATTCGGTGGACTGATTTAATTTAAGTTCTGTGGCAATTTCGCGGTTGCTTTTGCCAGTTTTATGGTATTCGATTACAGACGATCGGGTTTCTACACTTAGTTCATTTCGTTTAGGCATTTCTAATGGATTGAACTTCTTTGAAACACACGATGTAATCACTATGAACATATCACAAAAACTAACAGCAATTTTGCCAAAATACCCAAGTATAAATACTTAATAGTTTACAATAACACCCTACCTTAAAATAAAATCATAACAATCGAAAATTTCCAAGAATTGATCTGATCCCTTAAGCGCAATTATTCTACCTGGAGTTTTATTAGGGTATTATCATTTTAATGTTTACTATGAAACTATTTCTTACAACAGAAATTAATTTTATAATTACAACTTTCCTATAGAAACTGTAATGAAACAAGGGTGACCAAATACTTATGAGCGATAATGTATATATATATATATATATATATATATATATATATATATATATATATACATTATCGCTATATATATATATATATATATATATATATATATATATATAAAACTCATTCTATTTGTTTGATTTGAATTATACCTTTTATTAACTTTATTTACATCTTTAAAATTAATTCATCTAATGAACAAAGATTTTAAAACTTACGTTTGAATTTCTGTACACAAATATTAAACTTTATTCCAATTAGTCCATAGATTTTACGATTGTATTCTACCTATTGAAAATAACATACTACATGAACTGATTCTAAATATGTATTTTTTAGGCTCATGGCTTCTATGTGTGACTATACCTGAGGATACAATAATTTACTTCAACAGTAATTGCAAATATTTATAAAATATATCTCTAATTTAGGTGGTTTAAGTGTTCTGAATTTAAGAAATTTCAAATATATATCTATGAAAATATCAAATAAGATTATTATTGTTTTTAAGTTTAGTGTGATACATGACTAATTATCCACGTTCAATATAGAATTTTTCTTTCATATTCACGATTCATAAACAAGGTCCATTTGAAATTTCCATATTTTCCCTTTTCCCTATGTCTAAGCACATAACAATATATTAGGGTGGAGCGAAATTTTTTTTTTTAATTTAGTTTTTCCTGTATTAAAAATCGATGCTCTAAATACTTAAAGGTGCAGAGAAAAAATCTTATCTTCCTAGGTCAACGTCTTGAGGTGGCGCACATGACTTTAATTTGTGGAACTTTATCATTTATAAAAAAGTAAACAGTGTGGTTTAAAATTGTTTTTTATTCAATCAATTCGATCATTTTTATTCTTTCATTTACTCATATAAAGCATATTTAATACAAAAACAAAAATCATTCGTTTGCTAATTGTAAATGGTCTTGTTGAAAAAATTGAGATTTCGTCTCAAACAGTAGTATGTCTTGGCTCGCTTTAATTCTAGAGCAAATGAAATCGTCTCTTGCTTCCGATCCACAAACAGATATTGCTTGGGTATGACAAGGAAACATCCCAAATTAACTGAAATTATTTCCAGAACGAATTAGGTTTGAAATTTCTGTATTAGAATAGTCGTTGATGGTTCAGTTATTCTCACATTCGACCAATTTATTAATTCATAGTAATTCGTCGCATTTACTTGAAGTTGTGGAAGACAGAACTCGCGAACTTTCTTGCTTTTAACACACACATTTTTTTTTCTTGCTTCTAATACTCTTCGAAGAGCCAATTCTCTAATTTCTGAAGTATCATCTTGAAGCATGGCCAACAGCATATTTTCCGGGTATGCGTAGAATAAATTTCTGTTTATAGTTTTTAAAACAATACTCTTAAGGTCATCTCTTCATAAACTTCTCTTGACCATGTTGAAAACATGACCTGGATAATGCTTACAAGATGGCTTTGACTTTATGTCAAACCATGTTGGCGCGTATACTTTCATAATGAAAAGTGCTAGTTGCTTAAGGTTTTCTGGTGGTATAGCCATTCCAATATATAAACGAAGAATCCTATTGGCGCAAGTTAGTCAGCGAGAGTGTGCTAATTTCCTAGGGCCTCTTTCAGCTAAACTTGGCGAAACTAAACCAGACGAAATGGAAGAACAAATGTCGTAAAGATATTTCTGGTCAGTGCTTAGCAACTTTATATTAATATCCGGCAATTCTGCAGGAATAGCTTCAAAAGCTTGTAACTTAAAATCAAGGCATTTGAGCAGGTTTCAAGTTTCTGGAGCGTATCATTGGTAAATTATTCCACACCCTTGTAAGTTGCTCCCAAAGCTGTTTCTGCGATTGTGGACAGCTTTCTTTCACGTTTCTATTTAATTTATTCCACAGTAATTCGATAGGGTTGAGATCGGGTGATTGTGGTAGCCAAATCATATTTATCAGCACCTCTTCCTCCTCTTTTTGATTCACATAGCTTTTACAAAGTTGGGAAGTGTGTTTGGGATCATTATCTTGTTGCAGGTGAAAACCTTCACCAATTAACTTTAATCCAGACGGAATTGCATGTTCCTCCAAAATCTTCAGGTACCCCTCTTTTTTTTAAATGCCTTCAATGCGGTACAAATCTCCGACACCATCAAAGGAAAAGGATCCCCAAACAAGCACAGAATCTCCCCCGTGTTTAACAGTTGGCACTACACATTCGGGTAACATCCTTTCACCCACTTGTCTTCGAACGAAAACTCGTCGATTAGTACCAAACACTTGGAACTTTGACTCATCTGTCCATAATACCTGCTTCCACATTTCCATGTCCCAGTGTTAATGGCCCTGGGCCCATTGTAACCGTTTTTTACGGTTTCGTGGATTCAATAATGGTTTTCGAGCTGCAATACGCCCATGTAGTCCCGCCTTTGTCAAACGTCGTTTTATAGTAGTCAGTGACACCGGCTTTCGACGGCTTTCATTCAGCTCTGCTCAAAGCTGAGGAGCTGTGAGGCGCCTATTTCGTTTTGATAGTATTTTTAGGCGCAAATCCTCTTATCTGGTAGTTACCCTTGGCCTTGCGCAACGTTTTATTGGTTGTAATGATCCACTTTGTGAATATCGTTTCACTGTTCCTTGCACCGTGTGATAAGATAAATTTAACTTTTAGGCTATTTGCCGCAGTGAAAATTTTTCACCATGTAGCGTTATTATAGAACTACGAGTTGCTGCGCTAAGTTCCTTTCGTTTCGGCATTTTTATGTTACTTTTACGTCTGTTCTCAAATACTCGTATTGCAACTTACTCGGCCAAATGCTGCACGAAAACTAATTTTTAAATTGCTAAATAGTTTACTATAAATTCCTAATACCATTATAATAATATTGCGTTGTAAACCCTATTAAATTTATTGGGGTATATAAAATATTTCAATTAAATAGATGTCATAAAACTATTAAAAGGATTTACAATATTTTTCAGAAACAAATATATTTATCTAATTTATAATAATAATCCGAATAATCCTTCTCAGAATTACATTTACAACTGTTATTCTCACCAAAACAAGTAAAAGTCTAAGGGATGTGTCTAAAATACAAGTGTTTTGTTATTTATAAGTGATCCCTCACTTATGGCCTGTAGTATATATATATATATATATATATATATATATATATATATATTATATGTATATATTTGATCTGTAACTAATTTTCAAAATTCTGGTAATTATCCCTATTTACTCTATTGTCTAAATGAGCAATCATATGCCATTTATGTAATCTAATAAATTCATTCTATAATTTTTTCATATTTGGATTGCAAGGAGATCATGACAAATTTGTAATACATTTAAATTATTAGTTACCTTTTAATTTGTGTGAAACTTAGCTGCAATATTGTAAAATGCAAATGTAACATTTTCAAACGTGATTTAGCGGAGAGTAAGAAAAAAATAGGTTTATTAGATTAACTGATGTTTTTTCAATTATTGTTATTTATACGAGGGAGCGTTTTTATATTCGCGGAATGAGCGGGTTGTAGAGGGGTGAGTAGGCGCATTGGGGGCGTGGCCTGTGCAGCGACTCATGATTAGTATAAATACGAGTTTCATTGTTATTAGACAGTTAGTCTTTGAGCTATCGTCAATCAAGTAACACAATCAGGAGTGAAAAGTGAAATATGGGAAAAATCGAATATCGTGCCGTTATAAAGTTCCTTACCAGGCAAGGAAAATCAGTCGCGACCATAATGAATGAGATGTCATTGGTTTACAGCGACTCTTGTCCAGGAAAAACCATGGTGTACAAGTGGCATAGTTTATTTAAACAAGGAAGGGAATCCCTTGAAGACGACCCGAGGCCGGGCAGGAGCATTGAGGTGACCACGCCAGCACTTATCCAAAAAGTTGAACAAATTGTACTCGAAGATGTTCGACTAAACAAGAAACAACTCGCAGAAATGGTTGGAGTATCCAATACAACAATTTTTAAAATCCTACACGATCATCTCGGCATGTCTAAGGTCAGCGCAAGATGGGTGCCGAGAATGCTCACGCCGCCGCAAAAACAACAGCGCGTAGAGTGTTCGCGTGTATTTTTGGACCTCTGTAATGAAGACAAGGATGGTGTATTGAGTGGAATTGTTACTGGAGACGAAACTTGGGTTCATCATTATGAACCTGAGTTCAAACAAGACTCCATGCAGTGGCATAAAAAAAGCACAGCACCTCCCAAGAAATTTAAAGTGTCACAATCAGCTGGGAAACTCATGGCAACGGTATTTTGGGACTCGGAAGGAATATTGTTGATTGATTATAAAGATAAAGGTGTTTCTATAACCGGAGAATATTACGCTTCAATATTAGAGCGACTAAAAGAAGCTATTAAAGAGAAAAGACGGGGAAAATTGACAAAAGGTGTTCTGCTTTTGCACGACAACGCGCCCGTCCACAAGAGCCGCGTTGCGTTAGCTGCCCTGCATAAGGTGGGCTTCGAAATTGTGAATCACCCACCCTACAGCCCAGACCTGGCCCCGAGTGATTATTACCTGTTTCCGAAAATGAAAAAAGAGCTGCGGGGTAAAAAATTTACTGCCGATGATGAAGTCAAGGAGGCAGTTTCGGCGTATTTTGCAGATAAAGAGAAATCATTTTTTTATGAAGGTATAAATAACTTAATTGAAAGATGTGAAAAATGTATCCGTCTTGCAGGTGAATATATTGAAAAAGAAAAATAATTTGGTTTTTTTATTTCCACCCCTTGTTCCCCATTCCGCGAATATAAAAACGCTCAATCGTAAGTTAAGTAAGTAAGTTATTTATTATATGTTAGGTATAGTCGTTCTATTTATGTTTGCATTATAATTAATTTGATATTTTTTTTCCAAGTCCAAATTAAGTACTCTTTTCTTTATTTGTTCGGGCTTAATGTAAATAATAAGTATCTTTCTTGTACATCCTTTTTCTTGCCTCATGAGGCGAACTCATGTTACAGCTAAACCGTAACAAACCATACTTATATTACGTAACAATTCTTAGTCAATTTTTAAAATAGATAATAAAATAAAACATTCCAATCGATATATGACTATTAATTGAATTTATATCATAACAAAAAAATTCTTTGATGTTTAGAAATTTAAATTACATATCGATTACAGTTCCTTGTTATTTCCCATCGAAAAAAACAAATGACCATTTAGGTAGATGAGTCATTATTACAAAATATTTATTATGGTTATCGAAACAACACTTATCAACTTAAACTCGCTGTGTTCGTATATATATTTAAATAAATTAAATTTCCATTCTAATTATGTATGCTATAGTGTCTTACTAATTATTGCATATTACATCTATAATGAATTGATAATGATAATTCATTATAAGTGCAATATGTAATTTATTATCGAAATCCATTTTGAAAATGAAATTAAAACTTGTGAGTATAAGTTTAAAAAGTGGGATGTCTTATTATTATTGTTAAGTATTAGAATTTCAAATTATTTAATTTTATATCATTACAGAATCTTGTTTTTGTTTCAATAAGAATTTGTTATCGTCAATTTTTACGAACTTGTTTTAATGAGCTTTTTGTTTTTTGGAAAAAATGTATGGCTAATTGTATACCTTGCAAAAATCGTCTTCTTGTTATTTTGTTCGGTACCTGTTGTTATTGACTTTAGAATAAAATGTCTAACGGAAGAAGCTGTAGTTAATTATGTGCTTAATAATACAGTCTAGCTGTACTTTTTATTTAAGTTGTAATTTTTGAGTTATGACACAAACTTATGTTTTCTTCTAATGGAAAGCATAGTCGGCCATGACTTTATAATAAAAGGCTTTTTTCAACGATGCTGGTTATATACTACTTGACATAGTTATTTTTATATATATAAATTATGGCCATTTTTTTCTTTTAATTTTCGAATTGATTAAGTAGTACGCTACAGAAACTATAATAAATGCACATCGCGTTTAATAACAAAATTCAAGCCACAATTTTAAATAAAAATAATTTCTGAGAAAGTAATAAACAGAGAATGATAAACGATAAATTAAGAAACAATTAAGAAAATTAAATAAAGTAGTATCAAAACAAAGTAATTAAAGTAAGGAAGTATTTAAGACTAATGGTGTTCAAAAAGTCCACCATTATGGTTAATGCACAAGTTACACTTTTTTAAAACAGAATTTGTTGCTTTCCTAACAGAATGTCACTGAAAACGTTCACTATTGATGGCTGCCCAAATACTAAACAACATTGCGTCTTCAAACTTGAAACATATGCTTTATATATTGTGTACCTTCTAATACAGTGATATTTTTCACACAACTACCGCCATCTCTAGGTCAGGCCGGGTACTTATGGGATCACCCTCGTACTGTGTCGTATGACATTTGTTACACTCTTTTATCATCCTCATAAATAAAAATCTTTAACAGATAGATCAGGAGATCGAGGTGGCATGTAACCTGCGCATTTCTTCCTATCCGCAAGTTCAGAAATGTTTCATTTAAATGATATCGTACGGTTAGCCGTGTGTGCTGATAACCCATCATGTTTAAATTATTAGAGCATACCACGTGTCTGTAAGGGTAATTGATCTAACATATTCTCAAAATAAAAAGAAGGAAATGGTCATAATTTTTTGTTTATAAAAATTTATAAGACAAGTGAAATGTTAGAAAAAGGCCTTCTTTTATAAAGTAAACTATGGTTTCCATTAGAAGAGACAAAAGTTTATGTCATACCCCAAAAATTACAGATAAATAAAAATACAGTTAGACTGTATTATTAAGTAGGTAATTACCTACAACTTCCTTTTTACACATTTTGTTCTATAATCAACAACAATAGAGCAGTAGGCACTGAACAAAATATCAAAAAAGTGATTTTTGCAGAATATCTAGTCATGCACACACACACACACACACACATATGTATATACATATATTATATATATATATATATATATGTGTGTGTGGGAGAATTTTTCCAATGTTTGGTATGAAGATCTCGAAAACTAGCAGAGAAAGAGAGACAATTAAGTAGAGCTAGAAATGCAGTTTTACGAGGGAGCGTTTTTATATTCGCGGAATGGGGGACAAGGGGTGGAAATAAAAAAACCAAATTATTTTTCTTTTTCAATATATTCACCTGCAAGACGGATACATTTTTCACATCTTTCAATTAATTTATTTATACCCTCATAAAAAAATGATTTCTCTTTATCTGCAAAAAACGCCGAAACTGCCTCCTTGACTTCATCATCGGCAGTAAATTTTTTACCCCGCAGCTCTTTTTTCATTTTCGGCAACAGGTAATAATCACTCGGGGCCAGATCTGGGCTGTAGGGTGGGTGATTCACAATTTCGAAGCCCAATGGCTTCTTTTAGTCGCTCTAATATTGAAGCGTAATATTCTCCGGTTATAGAAACACCTTTATCTTTATAATCAATCAACAATATTCCTTCCGAGTCCCAAAATACCGTTGCCATGAGTTTCCCAGCTGATTGTGACACTTTAAATTTCTTGGGGGGGTGCTGTGCCTTTTTTATGCCACTGCATGGAGTCTTGGTTGGACTCAGGTTCATAATGATGAACCCAAGTTTCGTCTCCAGTAACAATTCCACTCAATACACCATCCTTGTCTTCATTACAGAGGTCCAAAAATGCACGCGAACACTCTACGCGCTGTTGTTTTTGCGGCGGCGTGAGCATTCTCGGCACCCATCTTCCGCTGATCTTAGACATGCCGAGATGATCGTGTAGGATTTTAAAAATTGTTGTATCGAATACTCCAACCATTTCTGCGAGTTGTTTCTTCTTTAGTCGAGCATCTTCGAGTACAATTTGTTCAACTTTTTCGATAAGTGCTGGCGTGGTCACCTCAATGCTCCTGCCCGGCCTCGGGTCGTCTTCAAGGGATTCCCTTCCTTGTTTAAATAAACTATGCCACAAGAGTCGCCGTAAACCAATGACATCTCATTCATTATGGTCGCGACTGATTTTCCTTGCCTGGTAAGGAACTTTATAACGGCACGATATTCGATTTTTTCCATATTTCACTTTTCACTCCTGATTATGTTACTTGGTTGACGATAGCTCAAAAACTAACTGTCTAATAACAATGAAACTTCGTATTTATACTAATCATGAGTCGCTGCACAGGCCACGCCCCCAATGCGCCTACTCACCCCTCTACAACCCGCTCGTTCCGCGAATATAAAAACGCTCCCTCGTACCATCTTGATTTTATAAACTTTTTGCTTGTATATATATATATACGGTCTGTCGCACAGAAAGCCGAACTTTTCTAAAATAAAAGCAAAAGATTACTATTTTCGTAAAATTCATTTATTTTATTCAAAGTGGTCGCCTTCGGCTTCAATACAATGTTTTGCGCGGTCAATTCATATGTCGAATGAATTTTCAAGTTCATTTTTAGAGATGTCCTTTAAAATCGATGTCAACGCCTTTTCAATGACTTCGACGTTAGCATAACGCTGTCCTTTCATCGGCAAATGTAGTTTGAGAATACATAGAAATGACAGGGGGCCAAATCTGGTGAATACCGTGAATACTTGATGGTTAATGTGCCATTTGTAGTTAGAATATCAGTGATAAGCGTTGAACGATGAGATTGAATCTTTGAAAATATTTAATTCCACTCCCACGTATCGCAATGAGGATTTCGGCTCATTTCCTATAATTTCATGTACGAGGGTAGCCGTTTATATTTCGGGAACTGGCAACACTAATAATGTTAGTGTTGCCTCTGATCTGATGATTGCATCGTGAAGTTGGTCATTTTTGACAATATATTTACCTTGACAGTTTTATTATCCGGTCGCTATTTCTATTGTTGACAGTAACTTGCAAATTTTATGTCAACGAAAAAATGGAATTCACTCGCGAACATTTTCGTGCAATTATTTTTCATAACTTTCGGCGTTGATTATATCAATAAGAATGCATCGACGAGCTGAATTCTTTATATAGTGATGAAGCACCATCGAAAATTACAGTATATCGTTGGTATAGTGAATGCAAACTTAGACGACGTTTTTGGACGATGAATTTCGTGAAGCTCGTCCCACAAACGTTGTGTCGGAAAACATTAATGCAGTGTCTGAATTTATAATGCAAGGCCGTTATGTGACATACCATGAAATCAAGGCATGTCTAACGTTTAGCCGTTAAGAAGCTATGTTCACGTTGGGTACCACATAATTTGACAACCGCTCAAAAAAGGACCCAAAAAATGCACAAAAAATTCAATGGCGGTGCTTCGAAGAATATTTTCAAAGTCGTCACAGGTGATGAATCTTGGATCTATACGTATGAGCCCGATAGTAAACAGCAGTAGACTGTGTGGTTATTCCAAGATGAGCCAAAACCAAAAAAAGTTGCTTGTGTTCGAAGCACATCAAAACAAATTGTCGCCTGTTTTTTTGGAAAAACTGGTCACTTTGCAACCGTGCCTTTAGAGGGTTGTGGAACAGTCAATTCCGAATGATACACAACTATTTGTTTGCCAAAGTTTTTGAAGAAATAAGGAAATCAAGCCGAAAACGACAGATCATTCTCCTCCATGACAATGCAAGCTATTACAGGTCGGTTTAAACAATTGAATATTTGACCGGGCAAAACATTGAACGTGGTCAACGGTTTTCTACGCCGGACGAGGCAGTTGATGCATTCAAAACTCATATTTTAGAGATACCGCCTTCACAGTGGCAGAAATGCTTTTCGGATTGATTGTGCATTAATTTCAAAGCAATAAAACTATTTTCGATAATAAAAAATTTCTTTAATTTGCTATTCCCCTCGTAAAGTTCGATGTTACTTTCCGTAACCACAGATTTTTTTTGCATCAGGATGTTCGTCGTCATTTATGTTCATACGACCGTCTTTAAATCGTTTTACACCACTCATACACACTCGTATGTGATAAACAGGCATCACCATAAACTTGTTTCATCAAACTAAAGGTTTCAGTAATCGATTTACCAAGTTTAAAACAGAACTTGATATTTGCTTTTTGTTAAAAATTTATTTTTCGACCAATGCCAAATACACACTGTTATTTTGTGCGTAATTTCTCCGCTTCTAATGATTTAAATATCATGATATCTGCTTCTGCAGATAGCATAGACCACGACCGCGGAAGTCTACGTACCAAATTAAATATCATGATATTTTAACATAACATTGGTGAAAGATCTACCTATTTTAAAAAAGTTCGGTTTTCTCTGCCACAGACTGTGTATATATATATATATATATATATATATATATATATATATATATATATATATGTGTGTTGCGGAACATTGATTCAGCGTGCACAACATTAATTCCTTTAACATACATAATTACACCTTGGCATCTTCTTTCGTGAGACGCATGTTTTCACATGGTGGTGTATGTATATACATTTGAGCTGGCCCAGATTTTAATAATATAGAGTTTGTAACAAAATTTTCCGTAGAAAAAAAGTGTGAAGTCTGTGGCATTTACTTAAATAAACTCAACTTAATCATATTATGTATATACCGTGCCCCTGAGGGTGACGTCAAGCAGTTTTTTGAGATTGTTTCCAACCTACTCACTACAATAATGCAACAGTATAACAGAAGTGTAAAGATTGTTCTTGCTGGTGACTTCAATATCGACATAGCAAGGACCAACAAAGATACACGTGACTTCATAAATACGCTACTTGGTTTCAACCTGCAGAACACAATTACAAGAATTCAAGGTACATCAAGAAGTAAAATTGATAATATATTTACGAATATTGATGAATACACAGCTCAAGTAGTTACAACATGTTTATCTGATCACCAAGGAATAAAGTTCAGTATAAAGGGCTGTCAGGCAACAAAACAAAATTATTGGGTTGGCAACTAAGTACTTTCGGTTTTTACTGATAGAGAGCGTTGCTTTATTTTTTGTACAACGTATGTTAGTGCTGTACTTTACCGTTTGTCGCGTGATACTAGTCACATTGACGTAACTTCAGAAGCAAGTAGTGCGTGATTTTTATTAAAGCTATTAGTTGTGGGTTAATTTTAAATGGAGTGCAGAAACGAACATTTTCGACATATTTTACTATTTTATTTCCGTAAAGGAAAGAAAGCTGCTGCGGCTCACAAAAAGATATGTGAAGTTTATGGTGCTAATTGCTTAACAGAGCGCACCTGTTAGAATTGGTATAAAAAATTCCGTTCTGGAGATTTTGCCCTCAAAGATGAACAACGTTCTGGTCGGCCTACTGAAGTTGATGATGACCAAATCAAAGTCATAATTGAAGAGGATCGTCATATCACTGTTCGAGAGGTTGCGGAGAGGCTACATGTATCGCACAAAACAATTGAAAAACATTTAAAATGTCTTGGGCTAGTTAAGAAGCTTGATATTTGGGTACCTCACGAATTGAAAGAAATTCATTTAACACAAAGAATCAACTTTTGCGATATGCACCTTAGACGAAATGAAACCGACCCTTTCTTGAAAAGAATCATCACTGGTGGTGAGAAATGGGTCCTGTACAGTAACATAGTTCGAAAACGATCATGGAACAAACACGATAAACCAGCTCAAACCACATCGAAAGCTGAATTGCATCCAAAAAAGAGCATGCTGTCAGTTTGGTGGGATTACAAAGGTGTTGTGTTTTTTGAGCTGCTTCCAAGGAACCAAATGATCAATTCTGATGTTTACTGTCAACAATTAATAGAACTGGATGAAGCAATCAAAGAAGAACGGCCAGAATTGTCAAATCGGAAAGATGTAGTTTTCCACCAAGATAATGCGAGGCCTCACACATCTTTGGCAACTCGTGGGAAACTATTGGAGCTTGGGTGGGAAGTGATGCCACAAAAGTGTTTTATTTTATACTACAAAACCGAAAGTACTTAGTTGCCAACCCAATATATTAAAACAAGGATCCTTGCACAACGAAATTATGATATTTTCGGGAGCTGTGTTGCACCACAAAGATGGACAAGCACGCGAATTGTTAATAAAAGCCATGATTTCATCTTAACACAACTAATCTCCTGTGTGGACATCGCCTTTCCTCTGAAAACCAGACCAGTTAAAGTGAATAAAGTCAATCGGCCAATTACAGTGAGTAACGAACTCAGACAGATTAAGAAACCGCTAACTCTTATACAGGAAGCTTATAACCGTTTAGGCGGTGATGACCTAAAAAATATATTTAATAGTTACAAAAACTTCTATCTCAGAAAAACAAAAGAAGAAAAAATAAATAATTACCTCGATTATATATATAACTCGAATAATATACAAAAAAGTCTATGGAATGTAATTAAAAAAAAAACACGTACGACCAGGAGCCCTGAGCAGGTACCGAGCTCGAATGGCTTAAGTAATTTTTTTGGTACTATAGCAGAAGAATCTCTAAAAACCTCCAACAACTTGGGTATTCAATCAACGATTCCGGATAGAATCCGTAGGGTTAATCAGTCGTGTTTCTTAGCACCAGTAACACCTAATGAGATAAAAAATATAATTCAAAGAATTAAACCAAAGGACACATGTTTTCAACAAGCTTCTGTACCAAAAAATATGAAGATAGCAAAAAATAACACCTACATATATATATAAGGCCGGAGACCCTACGGACCCTGGAAATTACAGACCCATTTCAGTTTTGCCTGTCCTTTCAAAGCTTCTGGAGGCAGCACTTCTGTCGCGACTGGTGGCATTTCTGGAAAAAAAATGGTGTCCTGGACGAGAAATAATTTGGTTTTCGTGCTGGTAGATCGACGATAGATGCCATGCTGGCCATATTAAATTTTATTTGGGATACTTTTGAAGATGAAGAAGTTGCCATGGTGTTGGCGTGTGACTTGTCTAGGGCTTTCGACTGTGTCCAGCGTGACATGCTTTTGCGGAAGTTGGAATGTTATAGCATTCGTGGTCAGGTATCAAGGTTGTTGCGTTCCTATTTTGAAGAGCGAGGGCAGGTTGTTCACTTCAATGGCGTAACGAGTGAACTAAAGACCACCAGATATGGAGTGGCTCAAGAATCTCTTTTGGTTCCTCTTCTGTTTTGCTTGTACGTCAATGACCTTCCGCAACATGTCACGCAAATGGTTGTGAAATACGCTGATGACACAACGTTTCTATGTAGAGGGAAAAGCGATCAGCGACTTGGAGAAGGAGCTCACGAAACGCTGTCGGAGGCCATGACATGGTTTTCGGCAAACAGGCTAGTCCTTAATGAAGCCAAAACTGTCAAACTGGCATTCACCTCCAAAAGGAAAGAAACTCCCGCGAATGCAGGGTCAGTGAAAATATTGGAAATAAATTTAGATAGAAGGATGAAGTGGACGCCCTCTCGAAAAAACTCTCTTGTGCAATATATGCTGTGCGGAGAATCAGAGCCATTACAAATAAGGAAACTGCAAAAACAGCCTATCACGCACTTTTTCACTCGCGGATGGCATACTATGGGGCGATTCAGTGCATGCAAATGACATTTTTAGTTTACAAAAGAAAGCATTACGAATAATAGAACAAGTTAATATAATGACACATTGTAGACCTATATTCATAAAAAATACAATAATGACGTTGGCCTCCACATACATATACAAGCAATTGCTGTGCGCTAAACGAGAGCTACCAGCCCAGAAAAGAAAAGGAGAGGGAAGAGCAATACAACTGAGATCCAAACAACAAGTACTTCTTCCCAACCATAGGCTACGTACTAGTGTTGCCCAACACAAACATTTGGATATGTTTAACAGGTTGCCATTATCGTGGACTGAAAAACCCATTTTGAAATTCAGAAATGAAAAAAACATTTCTTTTACAAAACGGATTCTACACAATAACGGAGTTCCAAGAGAAAATTAAATTAATCACATATTAAACTGTATGTTCTGCTTTGTGCACACATAGTGTTTACACCACACTTACACACAGTACATATACACGTACATACACACACATACCAAATCATAGACAATGACGTTATCTCCTTATTTGTATTATAACTGATGGTAAAATAAAGCTTATTATTATTATTATTATTATTATTATTATTATTATTATTATAAAAGCTTCATATTTTATTTGTTCAACATAAAATTAAATAACAATGATAGTGATATTAAAGTAACCAATTCAAGTTTCAATTGATAGATTTCCATTAGAAATAAAATGAACGAATAATATTTTAAACGTGAATTATAATATAGTTTTATTATCAGTTATATAATTTAAATAATAATTTTGAGTTCGGTTTTCTCTGCGACAAACTGTATATATATATATATATATATATATATATATATATATATATATATATACCGTGAATATATTTTATAATGCAACATGCACATACGTACATATACTAGTTGCTAGAGTAACGAAATAATGAAATGACAGCAATGTATTTTAGCGTGTATTTTATTTTGCAACATAGGATGTGAAATACAGTAGTTGAACAAAATTTAAAAACTAATTTAACAAATTTTCAAAAATGTCACCATTGACGGCCATACAGTATCCTAAGCGATTGTAGAATTCATTTATTGTATTTTGTATCTGCTCTGGAGTTATTTCTCTTGCTTCTATTTTTTAATTGGTCAATATTGTTTAGAGGTTCTCCATGAAAAATTTTATTTCTGATACATGACCAAAGAAAGAAATCGTTTGGAGACAGGTCTGGTGACCTTGCGGACCATTCTACTTCTCCTCCACGGCCTATCCAACGGTTTGGAAATCTTTGGTTGAAAAATGTTCTAACCATATGAGAATTATGTGCCGGCGCGCCATCAATATTTAAAGCGTCGAGGGCTGGCATAACTCTGTACTCAAGCAATTCTAAATATTTTTCTCCTGTAAGAGTACCCTCAATAAAAAACGGTCCTACAATATGGTGTCCAATCAACCCAGTCCAAACATTGACTTTCTGTGGCCGCTGAGTCCTTGTGATATGATATCGATGCAAATTTTGTCTACTCCAGTAGCGGCAGTTCTGTGAATTTACTTCACCATTTATATAAAATGTTGCTTCATCTGTAAAGCAAATTCTGCGTAGTAAAGTATCATCATTATGAAGCTTATCCAACATGATTTCACAAAAGTTACTTCTTCTTTCTGCATCATTCGCAATTAGTTCCTGATGGTTTTGAAAATGATATGACTTAAAATGTTCTCGTTTTAGTAGTTTATGCACGGAAGATGTGCTTACATTTGTAGTTTGTGTTAAAGCTCTTGTGGAGAGCATATTATTTTCGATTGTTTGTAGAATTTCATCTCTTTTGGCGTCAATAATAACATATCTTGGGCTATTCTTTTTTTTATAATTAGGAACGATGCATCCATTATTTTTATACTTCTGTATTGTAGTTGGACTCGGGCTTGGACGGTCAGGATATGTAATTTGAAACAAATCTGCTACTCTCCTCAAACTCATATTCGAGTTATACCAGTTCACTAATAACAGTTTTTCTTCTACACTATACATACCTCAAAAATAGAGTAACTTATTTTCACATCCTATGTTGCAAAATAAAATACACGCTAAAATACATTGCTGTCATTTCATTATTACGTTACTCTAGCAACTAGTGTATATACGAGTATGTGCATGTTGCATTATAAAATATATTCACGGTATATATATATATATATATATATATATATATATATATATATATAATAAAAGCTTCATACTTTATTTGTTCAACATAAAATTAAATAACAATGATAGTTATATTAAAGTAACCAATTAAAGTTTTAATTTGATAGATATCCATTAGAAATAAAATGTTCGAATGATATTTTAAACATGAATTATAATATAGCTTTATTATCAGTTATTTATTTAAATAATAATTTTGATCTCAAAATTTATTATTAATATAATTTGTCGTTGAATTGAAATTTCCATTTAATAATTACATAACAGATACAAAATCTATTAAATGCCGTAGTTATAGGTTTTTTGAAAAGTGTCGAGATTATTGTCAAATTAATAATTAATGTCAAAAATTATTGATATTTAACCATATATGAAAATTAATTTCTACTATTTGAAAGTAAATATTCATTTATCATTCTATTGATATATATAGCTTTGACTTAGTAATTTCCAGTAATATACTCAAATAATTAAATATAATTACATAACAGAAACTGAATGAAATTTTACCTACCCTGATTTTATAATTAATAGAGTTTTAAACTGTTTAGTACTTAATTACTAGGTGATTTGTATATATTTACATTAAGAGTAAAAATATAGGTTACAAAAGAATTTTACATGTAATTATAAGAATAATTGTACGTGCGCTGAAAGTAATTATTAGATAGACAATTGATTATACATACATCTCTTGAATTATTGTATAATCAGAATTTTAATTAATTATTTAATTTATTATTTTGTTGTTTTATGAAATTAACATTTTATTATTTTGTAAACATTTAATAGATTTTGTAGCTTTCTTTGTTCATTGCTATTAATTTGTTTTCATAAGCTAATTAAAGTAATTTAAAATATGATTGAATTTTATTTTAAGTTTAAGTAATTTATTGGTTTATTGTGTAAATTTACAATACCTGTATAGAATTTAAAATTATCCTTACTTATATTACGAACTATATAATATGAAATTTACATTGAATGAATTACTGAATGATTTCTTTTGAGTTATTACGATGAAATTATAAATATTAAAGCAAGAGAGAAAACTATATTATATTGAATTGTTAAGTTGAAATTATTGAAGGTTTTCTACTTTGAATTATTTATTGATCCAAAAATAGTTACTGAATAAAGGACAAGTGAGAAGAAAAAATACCTTACGGTGGCTTTATTTTCTTACTCTCTTATAAACTCGACGGTAAAAGCGTGCAATAATTGTTTCCTCCCACGGAGTAAAGAATGACACTCCTTTATCGGGAAATTCCACTTTAATTTTCCAACTAGGAAGAGCACTAATCGCAAACTTACATAAGATAATGCCTCTAAATGAAGAATAATACGAAGGGCAATCTTTTCACGGATCGGGTCTATAAGCGAGTCTTGTGTACGCTGAGATCTTCCTTCATGATTCGCCGAAGGAAAAAAATTAAATATAAAAAGAAAAACATACATAAAGTACATGTTGATATTTGGAATTAAAAATTTCCTACGCAGTACAGTTATAAATATGACTGTTTTGGTGAATATCGGACATTTTCGCGGGCGAAGTACGTCATGTCAAAGTCGGTTGAGTCTAGGTTGGTTCCGAAAAGAACCTTTCTTGATCAACGTTTCAACAAAATCTCATTCGTTTTTTTTTAGATCTTTCTATCTAATCGTTGTGACGTCAATATGGACCGCATTCTCTTTCAAGGCTGAACAGTCTTCGGTTTGTGTAGCAGTTGTTCTATGTCACTTCTGACTTGCGCATTTAATTCATGACTATTCTTCTGTATGTGGTGGCCATTTTAAAACCCGCTATCGGTGGTCGGTCTTGTAGTTCAACCAACTGCTTACTCAGAAACCCGTGTTTTTCCGATGTTGTTGTTGCGGGTGTCCAGATATTCTCCTAAAGGAGAATTTCTATTTTTATTACGAATAAACCACGGAGTCCTCGCAATGTGTCGGAGAGTTCTATTCTGGAGAGTCTTGACTGCAGTGTACAAGTCAAGTGCTGCATACGTCTTCGTCGGTTTTAGGAAAGATTTGTATACCACTAACTTATTTCTTATGTACAATGGGCTGGTATAATACAGCAGAGGCAGGTTGGTGTTACTAACTGGTAGGAATGCGCCTTTTTGCTCCCAGATACAATATATTTTAAGAACGTACACTTATCGAAGAATACGCTCAGATATTGGAACCATCATCTGACCTAGGTTTCTCTCACCGACAGGTCGTGGTAAGGCTGATTTCTGGTGGTTTTGAAGGCCTGGTATTTGTCTTCGTTAATAGCGATTTTCAGTGCGCTGCTCATTTGCTAAAGGCATTTGTGGCAGTTTGCGGATGCTTGAATATCAGTTCCTCACTCCGGGAAGAAGTGTAGATTGCCGTGTCGTGCCACTGTTGTTTGAATTTCTGATGCCTCACTAATGTGCCGTAGAGAGTTCAGCCGCCTTTTTAAGATCCCGGCTGACTTTAATTTAACCGATTCGGAGAGAAAGATCATTGCACTTTAAATACTCTTCAATTTGTATGGTGAAGGAGAAACTGCTCACGAAACGTTAGAATATACTTCACGATGTATAGAACCAGATTATAATGTACTGACATACCGCTGATGCTCGCCGTGTGAACGTCAAGGAGTAACTCTTTGGAAAGAGTCAAATTTAATAGGTCGGATTGATACCCTGCTCTAAAGAAAGTTGAGGCAAAAGGAGAGAGAAAATTGATGTCGTGACGTGATAAAACAATGGAAACAATTGCTGAAAGTGATTATTACGCGGTAACTCAATATGTGGTGCTTGACATT
Organism: Dermolepida albohirtum; assembly: GCA_031893035.1. Lineage (NCBI taxonomy): Eukaryota > Metazoa > Arthropoda > Insecta > Coleoptera > Scarabaeidae > Dermolepida > Dermolepida albohirtum. The sequence continues at coordinate 14,659 of JAVIWB010005312.1, read as the reverse complement.
CAAAAAGATAGTTTCGCTTTGCTGGAATTTTGAGACGTAGTCATCCAGGACAAATGCCTTCATCATAGATACATAAATGAATAAACGGATGTCCAATCTATGCCTAAAAGATGAGCAGAAATATTGTCGTCCTTAAAGAATGGCAATAACTGTGTAAAGACTATAGCTTATTAGACGATTATTTAGTTAAATAGCGAAGTTTTGTATTTTAAATGAGTCGCCTTGGTGAGGCCAGGTTTAGTGAAACAAGATGATGTCCCTTTCATAGTCATCAATCTCAGCTAGCAGCTCTTATTTTTTTGGAGAGAGAATTTCGGTATTTCATCCCATCAACCACAAAATTGGACAAGCGAGTCAATAATTAGGGTCCTCATTTACGTTCGCTATTATGATCATTATCCGATTAACTACGCGAGAAGAAGAAAAGCGATTACAACTTCTCCGCATTTGCAGAACACAGTTCTGAAATCAGGCCAAGAAAAAGGTCGATATTCTGTGGAATAAAGGCCGTAATAGCGTAGTGATAAGGGATTCTAATTTTATATAGTTATCTAGAAAAGTGGTTCGAACCACCTTCCGTTAAAATCGTTTTGCATCTTGGAGGTCGTCGATATCTCTTCCGGCACCTTCCAGTGTTGAGGAGGAATAATCAAGATCGGCTTTTAGTGAGCCCTTGTGGCTAATTTCTCCTTGGAAGTTTAAGTCATAGTTTGGCGTAGAATGCCGCTTTTTGGGGATACCCACAGAGTTGTTCCTGGGGTCGAAAGAAATAGCGGTAATAGAGCGAGCTCTATGGATACACACAGGAAAACAAAAAAGAAAAAGGACTAACTTCGCTGTATTGCCGTACACAAAAGTCACTACCGACGGAAACAACATTAAAATAATCTTCAATTAGGTAAGAAAATATAAGCGATTTATTACTGACTCCCAAATATAATATTAACTTAAGGTGTTTATGAAATTTTATGTGCGAATTGAGAAAAAGACATGCAGAATACAAACCAACAAACCCATAAATATGAAAGTAGATGAACATCTTTAGAACGAAGTTTCATTTAGTGACAAGATAGGCTTCGACAACACGAAAGTTTTACCTACAGTGAAAATTGTAAGATCCGAGACATACGAGTATACGAACAAACGAGACGATGGATGTCTAACGACTTTCGAAAACTTAGGAAACAGTGCTAGCAAAACGATTTATTATTCCATTAAAGTTCTGCTTTGGCAGGTGAACTAATTTTGTGAAGAATAGGCAATGAAAGTATTTCAGTAGATTTTGTACTATAACCCCGTGTTTGATCATTTTTACTATCGATATGCGATCACGGCTATTTAAAACTTGAGAATGTGTTTTTTAGTATAAACAATATCTTCGTATATTAATTTTATCATACACTATTGAATACTAAAATCATTTTTAACAGTCGTGTCAATGTAATTGAATGTGAGTTAGACGTCTGATGACCTTCAAGAATTTTTCGCGATCAAATGAAATTCTCTCAATTACCCAATTATTAATGAGTCTAGCGGCTAGACAAAATATTTAATAAATCCCTTTGTTGTCTTGCCAAAATTTATTTAAATTTTATATACGTACGTTTCGCATCTTCAACATTCTATACACATATTATCGCCAAGTACAATTGAAAGTGTTCTATTTATATATATATATGTATATAAAATAAACAGATGGGGATGTTTTTCTTTCAAATTTCAAAGATGGATAATTTTTGCTTGTAATTAGTAGATCGTAATTTGATGTACATCAATTTTAATTGCATCAATATTTTATATGTTAATAAAGAGCCATTTATTTATTATAGCAATATTTTAATATGACTGATTTTTTAAATCATGTTTTTAATTAATTTGTTGTTTATCTTGTCTAAATCATTTCAAAAATTGCTCCTTAAAAGACTATAACCTATCTTAGTAGAAAATAAATTAATTCCTGATTACCAATTTGGATTCTGGCAATAATGTGCCACTACAGAACAAGTACATCGTATAGTTAATAAAATAAGCGGAACGTTTGAGTTTAACTTTTACAACTTTGAGTTTATAATAACCTCCAAAGTTTTGTGTAAAATCTACCTTTGGCGGTTATTATAAACTCAAAGTCTTTCTCACGAATTTGAAGTAAATTAACCAAATGTAAGTTCACTAAGTAATTGAATATATTCTCAATCAAGCGATTGCGAGAGCGACTAACGTTAGATAGCATTGGATCTTTACATGTCAATTTATCAATTTCGAAAGAAGTACATTTTGCAGAAGTAAGTATCGCGTTACAAATTTGATCATGTAAGATACGTTTTCCAATTGAGCTGTACAAATAGTTAGTTTCGTTACTTCTTTAAATATTTGGCAGCGTTAGATGGTCTAAAAGAAAGAATCTATGAAAAGCAGTGCTTTAGGATTTAAGAAAACAGTATTAATCCCTCAATGCCATGCTGTAACGAAGTTTTTCGTTGTGACTTAATTGACATGTTTATGTGCGCGGAATCATTTTTGGAATAAATTTCGCTGACTGATCGTTTGCCCTGACCTTTCCTCAATTCTTCGTCTCACCGGGTCGCACTTGATAAGGCCGGCTTTGGTTGCCAAATTTCGCGGTTGAAGGGCGGGAGTGTACTTGAGGTGCTTACTTTCTCCGTATTTTATTTCCCTATCTCCAAGGCGCCGGGCCGGGTAGCACTTGAGGTGGCAGCCACTTTGGTTTATTTGTTCTCTTTAATATTTGTCTATATATGTATATACTTAAATCGTTGTTCATCTAACATTGTATTCTCAAGGTATTAATTTGGACTTGCGTCGCTGACGGTGGGGTTTCCGCTATGTAGTCGTAACACACTCCACAATATCCAACCTGTCGAAAGGATCAAATTCTCTTACTACACGACGTAGCTGTTACATACAGCAGGTTTCATGAGCACCAATTTATTCACGTTCCTCGTCTTTCATGTTGCACACATATACATATAAACGACGTCATAACTTGCCTTTCAAAACGTAACAATAAATATTGAAGTTTATTATGCTTATTGCATGTATTTATTTTTCAATAACGCTAGCGAATGGCTATGTCTCCAATGTGTCTTTGTAAATCCAACTGAGAAGTTTTCCGCTAATTTAATGCATTAAAAGTTAGTGAATTTTCTTTTTATTTGATTTTAAGAAGACCAATAAGGGGATAACGTCCGAGATATCTTTTAAATGCGACAACCTGATTATAATATGAATTGTAATTAATTTATAAATTATTGCAAGATGGAAGAGAAATGTTATTTCTTTTGATGTACTGTAAACCTAATGCCCAATAATCGAAAATATGTTAGTTTCATGTAAATAAAACCTGTTGAATTTAAATTTTTTGTGATATATGAAAAAAAATATTAATCGAATGCTTATTTTCTTTTTTACGATGTTATATTAAGTTTATCTTATACTATTTTAATGTTTAAATAATAAACTATTGGGTTTCTTGTAGTAAATGTGTTTTGTACTTACTTCGTCGCACTGTTTATTGAATGGACTAGAAACACGAACAAAATCTTTGTTTTACGTGTGTATTTATATCTCGTGTAACAATATGTGATCATTGACTGGTTTTGAACCTCAAAAAAATTTACTTAAACACTATTAATTAAGGAAAAACCAATGTTGCTATAAAAATCGTACTCGCAATGACAAAATTACGTCAATTAAAGAAAAAAAAAACTCAGGGTACAAACTAATATTCAATAAAATAAATCACCCTTTGGATTTCGCCCTGTAATAACTATAGTTTTGTTGTTCACACTGTTAGCTTATCAAGATTGGCTGTCAGATCGATTTTCTTCATTATATTTTTTTGAATATATTGTAGCTTTCAAGGAAAATTTATTTGCTTTTTAGTTGCAACTCTTGTGCGTACTTATATCCAGAAATAAGACAAGAGCACGATTCACGTTGTATCGATAGTAAAGTCTGTTACACAATTTTTTGTAGTACGGAAGGGTAGGGTGACAGTAAAACCTTTACTTTATATTAGAAAATATTTTTCAGATTTTATTGTGATGAAATACTTCAGAATCTGCTTGCATATGTGAAACCGCATACATACAGGGCAAAAAGTCGATGAAATAGTAGCTATTTTAAAAAATGGATGTGTAAGTCAATTTTTTCACCTTGGTACTAGATGAAATGCTGTATAAGATATTGAATGTATATATGAGGTGTAAAGATCAATAACTTGTTACGCGCTCGTAACACCTTCACTAAATCGGCATATTTATGACTGCGTATGTAATTCTTAATTCCTTACATCTGTATGTTCCTTTCGAACATCTTTCTTTTTATATTTAATATTTCTTTTTTTTTCTTTCCCTTTGCCTAACGTTGGAGAAAGATCTCGGCATATACTTACTAGCTTATGGGCCTGAACCGGGGAAAAGTGAAACCCGGACTATTCTGCATTTAGAGGCATTTTCAGTTATTTTATTGCGATTTCTTCTTTCAATTAGCGGAATAATTAAGTGCGATTTTCCAATTATGGAGTGCCTTTCTTACATCGTTGAGAGGAATTAAGGGTTGCCCGTTTTTATTTTTTCCAAGTTCATAAGAGAGGACGGAAAAAAACAATCGCGAGGTAAGAGTTTTTTCTCCTTATTTGCAAATTATTTAGCTACTAAGTCCCGCCGTGTTTCTTTCTCTGACTATTAGGTGTTTTTTTTTGTTTTTTATTTTTTTGCCGTTTCTCTTGGAATTATACGAAAGAAATTAATTTCCGGACGAAGGAATCTGTGGTAAGAGACCATTAGAGGGATGACGCTGGCGAATCTTTCTCCGACAGCCGTACAGAAGGTAGGATCGTCCTAATTTCTTGTGTTCGTCACGTGTATTTCAAATAGTTGATTATTGTGGTCGTTACTTGAAACTTACTTGTGAAATTCCATTACACTAAGAAATAAATAAAACGCTAGACAATGTATTTTATTAAATTAGTCATCTGGCTAGCAGAAAGAGTTGTTTGTTAGACGAGTTTTACTGCCAAATCTCTCAGATATTTTTAACAGTTTTACTTTTTTCACGTCGGTCTTTTTAATTATCTTATTAAATTTTATTAAGTATACAGATTGTAAATTTAGTAACGGCGATTTCCATGCTACACATATTGCAATTTTTGAGTAAGCAATGTAATATTTTTTTAATATTAGCGGCTAATGTAACTAATTTTTTTTGAGCATATATACGTACATATATTTGAAAAAACATATATTTTGAAGATTGCTTTATATAGAAGATTAACATTATTTATAATTTGAGTTCCTAGCTAGTCGTAATTACTTTTTTGTTAAGATTTTGAGCAATTGCACAGTTTTCTGATGAATGTTAGGTTCCTTTCGTTTGTGTGCATATTGTTATTGTCGCCTGTATTCTCCTTTGTCAATTGTGACTCGTCTTCAGTGTTTAGGCGTTTAGAAACTCTTAACACTACGGCGTTCATATACCATAGTTATTAGTTTGAATCCACTCGTGTATCCTAAGACCGGGTGGAATTTTTGAACGCGTTTTTTCTACATGTCGCAAACTGTAAGATTAAAGCCATGATTTTTCGAAATCCAAATGGAAAATATAGTTTAAAATTAGGACAGCTAGTAGAATGAATGAAAATATACAAATATATAATACTTAAGCGTAGTAAATATTAAATAATAAATATTCTTTATTGCCCAAAAGGTAACACCTAAACGAGGACAAACTGATGATAATAATAAAGACAATTCATATTCATATTGCATTACACAAAAATTTTCATATTAAATATAAGAAGAAAATACATTAAAATCATGGTTGACATAAAAGTACTTGATTTACGTAAAAAAACAATATATTTACTCAAATTTAGTCTTTCATTACTGTTTTAATGAAGACGACACCTTAGAACTTATTACAGTGTTTACATATGTGTCATAATGGTGTCTGTACCAGTGCGATAGTCTTTGATGTACTTATGAGAGTGTGTAGTAAATAATGGTGGTACATTTAAGATAATTCTGGATAAAAATAAGAACGATCAATTGCGCTCGATTTAATTTTATATAAAAATTTAGCACTGCAATTGCTAAACAACGAGAGTGTTTATACGACAGCTCTTCGTAGAAAATCTTATGCCCACGGTACTCTCCAGAACCTTTAAAAGATATAAATTTGAAAAATAGTCGCCGAATACGCTACAAACGATACGGCTGCATTATATGTAAATCCATACTCTAATTTACTTACAACATAAACGCAGTATAAGGAGTTCAAAACAGATATGTTATTCAAATATTTTGAAATTGTAATTGTGAATCCCAATATTTTTGACGATTGAACAAATAAAATTAATGTGATTTAAATGACCAACTAGTTTCAAATGTAACATCAAGATCTTTTACACTGCCACTAGAATTGGAAACATGGTCTTTCATAAAATAATAGGATGGATTTTTCGATAATATCTAATAAAATACTACAAATTTCAGACTCAGTTTATGAAGGCGCGACAAACAGACTATAAAACTGACAGCTGATTGTAATTTAACACAAGTTGCAGGATTGCAAACACACGTGTGTAATTTAATATAATAGGCATGAGCAAGAGGAAAACACGGTAAAGAATTTAAGAGATCATTAACTTTATTACTTCTAAAGTAATGGGTTGAGGTTCTAGCCTTCAGGTACTCTGGAAACGGAACAAAAATCAAAGTATGTGCAGTTACTATAGAAAATAATTTCCTCTATTTCTTAAATATGATGTTAGAGAGGGTGACCAAAAAACTCAAACTTTCTCATTAAAATCTGATGGTTCACAGAATAGAAATGTCTGGGTATATGATATTCACCTGTATTCGATTGTCTATTGTCTATTAGGCCTGTAGCAATGATTAATAGTGTACAAAACTAACGAAAGAGTTCTAAAGGTGGAAAATATTTAACAATAGAGAAACAGACTTCTTTAGCAAGAAATTTCAAACGATAAAAACTGAGATAATTAGAAAAATAATGGTAACTAATAGTGTCTTATACGAGGGAGCGTTTTCATATTCGCGGAATGAGCGGGTTGTAGAGGGGTGAGTAGGCGCATTGGGGGCGTGGTCTGTGCAGCGACTCATGATTAGTATAAATACGAAGTTTCATTGTTATTAGACAGTTAGTCTTTGAGCTATCGTCAACCAAGTAACATAATCAGGAGTGAAAAGTGAAATATGGAAAAAATCGAATATCGTGCCGTAATAAAGTTCCTTACCAGGCAAGGAAAATCAGTCGCGACCATAATGAATGAGATGTCATTGGTTTACGGCGACTCTTGTCCAGGAAAAATCATGGTGTACAAGTGGCGTAGTTTATTTAAACAAGGAAGGGAATCCCTTGAAGACGACCCGAGGCCGGCCAGGAGCATTGAGGTGACCACGCCAGCACTTATCCAAAAAGTTGAACAAATTGTACTCGAAGATGCTCGACTAAAGAAGAAACAACTCGCAGAAATGGTTGGAGTATTCGATACAACAATTTTTAAAATCCTACACGATCATCTCCGCATGTCTAAGGTCGGCGCAAAAACAACAGCGCGTAGAGTGTTCGCGTGCATTTTTGGACCTCTGTAATGAAGACAAGGATGGTGTATTGAGTGGAATTGTTACTGGAGACGAAACTTGGGTTCATTACTATGAACCTGAGTCCAAACAAGACTCCATGCAGTGGCATAAAAAGGGCACAGCACCTGCCAAGAAATTTAAAGTGTCATAATCAGCTGGGAAACTCATGGCAACGGTATTTTGGGACTCGGAAGGAATATTGTTGATTGATTATAAAGATAAAGGTGTTTCTATAACCGGAGAATATTACGCTTCAATATTAGAGCGACTAAAAGAAGCCATTGGGCTTCGAAATTGTGAATCACCCACCCTACAGCCCAGACCTGGCCCCGAGTGATTATTACCTGTTTCCGAAAATGAAAAAAGAGCTGCGGGGTAAAAAATTTACTGCCGATGATGAAGTCAAGGAGGCAGTTTCGGCGTATTTTGAAGATAAAGAGAAATCATTTTTTTATGAGGGTATAAATAAATTAATTGAAAGATGTGAAAAATGTATCCGTCTTGCAGGTGAATATATTGAAAAAGAAAAATAATTTGGTTTTTTTATTTCCACCCCTTGTCCCCCATTCCGCGAATATAAAAACGCTCCCTCGTAGCTCATGGATAACATACTAAATACAAAAGCGCAGGTTAGCTAATGCCGCAATGAAATTCCTAGGAAGAATAGAATGTAAGTTACGCAAAGAGAATGGAGAAGAGTTGTGAAAAATTTAAATATTACTTATTATTTTCATAAAAATTATAATTGAACGGTCAGAAGTATGATAATAAGGTTAAGGAGAATGTGAAACAAGTTTCTGAAATCAAAGAAATTAAGAAAAAAGGTAAACTCAGAAGGCATTGAAAGGAAAAAGTAAGAATAGCAGTTAAAACAAAAAAGAGAGTACATGTAAGAAGTAGGAAGAGGGAGGAAAAAAATTAAAGATAAAAGATCGACTTCATTATTAACTCTAAATTACACACATACATGTATATTGCGTGTACGTATGTAATGTTCTATTTGATAAAACATTTTAATTTTAATAATTATGATTGAATAATACCGAAAACCCGTGGTAAATAATGTTTGTAAAATTATTCTAATTATATATTATAATATTTGCAGTTTTACATTCCTATAGTTGTATTATTCACGTATGGATATAATTTATGAAAAGTTCTTATTGCTTCCTTCACATGTTTGTAATGCAATAAAAATACATAAGAGTTAACAAATAAGTCTACGAGATATGCATACTAATAAATAAATACACATTCATAAACATCAGCAAATATAGTTTATTTCCTATTTATTATATAAGCTATTATGACTTAAGGTACCGAATAATATAAAACAATCAAAATGCACTTGTTCTATTGGTAAAGTTATCCAGGATATTAGAGAATAGTTATAAATAACAGCTGACATAATGGAACTAAGCTGTATTTACTAATGAACTATTAGCCGCTGAGAAAGGCACGGTATATATGATTTATAACGAGTTTGTATTTTGAACATTGACTGTGATTTTAATCTTATTTTAAGATTGCCGGTCACGTTAAGTAAGAACTCTTTCGAGTAGGTCAGAAGAATAGTTAAGAAGTATGTATTATTCTTCTGTCATGGGAGCAGCAGTATTGTTTTGGAATGGAATAGGGTACTTTATGACGTTTTCTCTCCAAAAATTTCTTAATAAAGGAATATTACTTTTAATTCTATTTGTAGATATTTGTTATAATTGCAAATAGCTTAAATAATTCAGAAAATAATTTGAATTGGAAAAATAGTTATCTATTGTTTGAACTGTATTAAATAATAATTTAATATACGTACACCTTATCATTATTATTATATTATAATATACTGCATATATATATATACATATTCGAGAATTTATTAATTAATTGAGTTCAAACAAAAAATAACTATTTTTCCGATTTAAATTGTTTTCTTAATTATTTAAGCTGTTTGCAATTATAACAAATATCTACAAGTAGTATTAAAAGTAATATTCATTTATTAAGAAATTTTTGGAGAGAATACGTCATAAAGTAACCTCGAACATAAATTATTTTTTATAATTTGTAATAAATGTTGGATATATTCGATATTCTGTTGCAAGTATAAATTAATTTTTCATTTCATGTTCCCAGAAAATTAATTTTACGTGTTGAATGACTTTTTATAAATATTATTTTTTATTCGACCGAATTAATAGTCTGAAGGTGTTAAATCTGGTAATCAGGTAGGCCACAAACCCTAGGTTTATATAATCGCCATAACATTCCTATAAACGTTCCTGAGAAGTTTGAGTAACACTGTGTTGCACTGTCTTGTTAGAAATTAAATTATCACCAAGTGCGGTGAATTCTTGCACTATAATTGCCGTTATCTTTCTGTAGTAATTAGTTCGTAGTAAAATCTAAAATCTAAAATCACTCATTGTAATACTGCTACCCATATACGAATATCTACTCGAGGCATCTCGTGTTTTCAGTCATTTAACCTCTGCAGGCTAAATTTATAATTTTATCATCATTTAATAATAATAATAATAATAATAATAATAATAATAATAATAATAATAATAATAATCTTTAACGCCCAACAGTTACATAGACCATTTATAGGACAAATTGAAAAAAAAATAGGTGCAGTTAATGTACTACAAATAAAAATAAGAATTCAATTAATAAAAAAAAATATACACACTTATAGTAATGTAAACCAAGTCATACAAAAAAAAAACTGAACTAACAATAATAGATTCAAATTAGCGAAAGGGATCCTCGTATAATATATTGGTATTTTTGGACATATGTACCAATGCAGCCTTGTAGAGAACATTGGTTCTTGCCCTAGTTATTGAGAAGTTTGCCGATCTAGTGTCAAAACTAGGCACGAGGACATCAACCTGGGACAACAGCATAGAAGAATCAATAAAATTATTTATTAATTTATAAAGAAAACCGCCACTAGCTTTTTCCCTGCGTATAGCAAGAGAATAAAAATTGTGCCTTGCAAGCAGACCCTCATACGTCGAACAAAAGGCAGGATAATGACCATCAATCCTGTAGGATAAATATTTGAGGAACCTCTTTTGAACACACTCCAGAAGCAACTGCTGGTAATGGTAAAGCGGGTACCACACAACTGAAGCATATTCCAATCTGGACCCGACAAGAGAACCGTAAAGCACCTTCAAAGTATGCCAGCTACTAAAACCCCTGCAAGAACGAATAAGGAACCCAAGACCTCTGTAAGATGATGTAGTTATGCTACTTATATGCTTGGAAAAGCTAAGACGCGAGTCGAACAAGACTCCAAGATCCTTGAAGTTGTATACTCTAGGTATAATGGATTGCCGGAGTAAAGCGGAGTATCACTTCTACTAAAAGTGAGAACAGCACATTTATCGATGTTGAGCTTTATCTGATTGTGGGTACACCAATCGTCAATAATGCACAGATTAGATTGAAGATTCATACTGTCGTCAAGTGAATTAATATTAATTAAATAATTATTGAAGCAATTATTATGCTAATTTAGACTCGGCATCATGAATATCCCGTTAAAGTAAGTTTATCTATTGATTTTCTTTTGCAAATGCATTGCTCTTAAAACATTGCACAATTTGCTGTTTATATTAACCAAATATACAAAATTTCCCGAAACATAACCTATGCCAGTCAATCTTTTTGGTACACACATAAATATGATAGGGTAAAGTAACCAAATAAATTGCATAAATGTACATATATTATTGCCAAAGTGTTAAAAATTTGAGTCGTTGACACTTTTAATGATATGTCATTCTATAAATACTACTAGTCGCTTCACTTATTTGATTCTCTTAGTGAAGACGCATGTTATAAAATTGTTACAAAATTTGCGTTATTGATAATTTCTAGCATAATTTAATTAAATGGCTGTCAACAAAGAGTAAGAAATGAAAAGGAAGAAAAATATACAAAACTCCTAAACCAAGATTATAACAAGATTTTTTTGTTGTCACTAATACCATTAATTTAAGTAAATTAATTTTCTGCTAAAATACATACGAACAATTAAATATTATATGCTTGTTTTTTAATTATTAAAAAAGTAATTTTGCAAAAGATTTTTTAAATTTTGAATATTTATTATTAATAAATTAAAGGTATTTTAAGAAAGAGTACATTTCCAAATTTTGTTGGTTTATTGGCGGTTGATTATTCATTTAAACTTTGAAAAGTGATGCAGTTTATTGTGATTATAAGGTGAATGAAAATAATATCGGAAAACTTCAGCTTTTGGCATTGTCATAAAATAACATAAATTCCGACCAAAACTTAGATTTTTGTAAAATGCTTATGTTGGTTCTATTTTTTTTTTTTTGGTTTCTAATGAACAAATTTTGGTAAATTATTACATTTAAATGTTTTGGGATATTATTATAGCTTCAAGAAGCATATTCAGATTTATCCTAATAATGTTTTTTCCGTATCTAAATTCTCTTAATGGAATTTTGGTACTATTTTGTCATGGAGCTTGGTCAACTTTCACGCTCAATGAATCTTGATTCTAAACATTAATTATAATAACGACAGTTTAAAAAGACAAGTAGGGAAATTTTATTAAAATTTCCTGTTTAAAAAAGACACTGTACTTAATAATTAAAAGTGAATGTATTCATGTCTGATTCACGACTTTCACAATACTACATTTTTACGAGGGAGCGTTTTTATATTCGCGGAATGGGGGACAAGGGGTGGAAATAAAAAAACCAAGTTATTTTTTTTCTTTTTCAATATATTCACCTGCAAGACGGATACATTTTTCATATCTTTCAATTAATTTATTTATACCCTCATAAAAAAAGATTTCTCTTTATCTGCAAAATACGCCGAAACTGCCTCCTTGACTTCATCATCGGTAGTAAATTTTTTACCCCGCAGCTCTTTTTACCGTTGCCATGAGTTTCCCAGCTGATTGTGACACTTTAAATTGCTTGGGAGGTGCTGTGCCTTTTTTATGCCACTGCATGGAGTCTTGTTTGGACTCAGGTTCATAATGATGAACCCAAGTTTCGTCTCCAGTAACAATTCCAGTCAATACACCATCCTTGTCTTCATTACAGAGGTCCAAAAATGCACGCGAACACTCTACGCGCTGTTGTTTTTGCGGCGGCGTGAGCATTCTCGGCACCCATCTTCCGCTGACCTTAGACATGCCGAGATGATCGTGTAGGATTTTCAAAATTGTTGTATCGAATACTCCAACCATTTCTGCGAGTTGTTTCTTCTTTAGTCGAGCATCTTCGAGTACAATTTGTTCAACTTTTTTGATAAGTGTTGGCGTGGTCACCTCAATGCTCCTGCCCGGCCTCGGGTCGTCTTCAAGGGATTCCCTTCCTTGTTTAAATAAACTATGCCACTTGTACACCATGGTTTTTCCTGGACAAGAGTCGCCGTAAACTAATGACATCTCATTCATTATGGTCGCGACTGATTTTCCTTGCCTGGTAAGGAACTTTATAACGGCACGATATTCGATTTTTTCCATATTTCACTTTTCACTCCTGATTATGTTACTTGGTCGACGATAGCTCAAAGACTAACTGTCTAATAACAATGAAACTTCGTATTTATACTAATCAAGAGTCGCTGCACAGGCCACGCCCCCAATGCGCCTACTCACCCCTCTAGAACCCGCTCATTCCGCGAATATAAAAACGCTCCCTCGTATTTAAATGAAGTCTTAACAGCTTAAGTTAGTATTATAAATAGTTGTTATTAAGAACTTCACTATTTATTACGGAAAGACGTAAATATCGTGAGACAGTAAGAAACTTGAATGAATATTTAGTGTCTAGTCAGCCACCTAAATATACTACCTATCTATACATAAAATCATGGCATCACAATCTTGAGTTCTCTATACATATAAGACGTCATATTGTTGAACAAAATTTCATTGAAATTAAAAGTAGATGTACAGCTAAAAAAGACTAGAATTATTAAAAACTTCATCTAGCTGAAGACACAGATGCTTTTAAAATTAGTATATACTAACCCACATCTTTAAAATGCAATAATTTTAAGGAAATATGGGACTATTGATACTCAATAGATAATATGAGAAATATAAATTTCTCAGGTATAAATTCAATTTATCAAATTTTCTTTGTGTTTTCACCCTTAATGTTGAAGGACAACTATACTATTATACTAACTTATTGTTAAAATTTTTGTAATTAGTCGTCTTATATTTTTTATTTTCTATTGTAAGTTCTATCGATTTTTATTGGAATCAGATTCCGCTTTAAAAAAGAAATAACTTATCTATTTCAAATAAGAAATTGTTGATAGAATTTTTTCTGACATGAAACATTATCATACATAAATATATTCGATACATTATCGTTACTTGTACATTAGAAGTGGCAAAGGGACGTTATTTAGCATTTATAAATAGATGTGTAACTTAAGTATTAATAAAAATTAAAGTAAACAAGTTAGAAAAATGATATACAATACTAACAAACGTAATATATAATCAAGCAAGGTTAAAGAGAATTTTAATAAGTATTGGAAAATACATTTGGGACCACGTGTCCGATGATCGCATAATACAACGAATCTAAAAACCTAGTGTATCTATCTGCTTCTGGGTTTCCGGGCTGGAACCGCGTCACTAGTATATCTGCCGACGTTTCGTACCCATTTGTATGGGACATCTTCAGGGCTGAACTACTGCACTGAAACTGGTGTAAGTCGATGGGGGACGTGTTTATATATGGATAATGGGTCATGGGTCAATGGAGCGTTACGGTTACGGTTGGGTCGATTAGAGATGCAGGATTGCCAAGCGTTATGTAGGGGGTAGCCATCATCGCGGTTAAGATTATTGGGGTGCTTAAAGATCTCTATAGTTTCACGGATTTTGCGACCATAGAAGTGGTTAGTGCGGGATAGGATCTTGGTTGAATTAAACTGAATATGGTGCCCGGTTTCCAGTCTATGCTCGGCAAGTCAGAACCGGCTATGCGCAGCAACCTAGTACAACGCTA
>JAVIWB010005310.1:0-71766 GCA_031893035.1 Dermolepida albohirtum | reverse complement strand
ATACTCTGAAATGTATGTTGAAAAGGAAATTTTGTATAAATTATACACATAAAGATTCTATTGGTCGCATGCTAGGGTTCAGTTCTAGAATACTGTTGTCCAACAAGAAGCATGATTCAGATTTACCTGTACAGATTATAAAAGTCCGAACGATAAGAATTGAATGCAGCGTTACAACGTCAGCGTACTACGAGTCAGGTTTATCACACACCCTGTATGAATTTGCACCACAAGTGGAGCCTGGATTTAGCATAAATATTGAACGACAGCACGTAATTTATTTGCCACTTAATAGACGAGAACATAGACAACATTACATTGACTTTGGTAGACCAAGACGGTCGACCTGTGAATTTTCGAAAGGAACACATTGTAATTAGATTAGAGCTGAAGAAAAATTCATCGCGTTTTAGAGTTTAAACAATCCAATTGGCTACAAAGTTATATCGATTTAAATACGAATTTTAGAAAAAACGCGCGAAACAACTTCGAAAAAGATTTTTATAGAACTCGGTCTTTGGCAAAACTATGGAAAATGTTGATAAGCGTGTAGTCGTGAAATTAATAACTCATTGGGAAGATGTAGGTAAAAGAAGGGGCGGTTCCAGTTTAACAGCTTAAAGCCGTTCTTAGCCTTTTTAAAGATGAGAACGCCGGTAACATTATGAGTGAACTCGTTGGGTTGCGCGCTAAAATGTACGCTTTAGAGGTTGAGGGTAGGCAATAAAAAAAAATTAAAGGTACCAAAAAGAGCGTTGTTAAGAATGAAATCAGTTTAGAGGAATACAAAACTCGCTTATTCGAAAGAAATTTGGTATACAAATGTCAAAATTTATTTAAATCGCGATCACATGAAATTTCTTCTGTTGAATAAAATAAATTGGCCCTATCACCATTTGATGATAAACGGTGGATTGGTAGGGATGGGATACATACTTTAGCTTGCGGTCATCACAACATCGATGAATAGGAGGATGGCGTGTTGAGCAGGTATTTATTGATTTCTGTACATAAATTAACATTAGTAATTATTTTTCATATCAATAGCCTCGTGACCGCCTGCGCCGAGAATACCTTCCCTACCACGAGGAAATCTTTATTTATATATAGACGTAAGTTTGAACACATTTAATTTTAAATTATTATTCGTGTTTTAAAGTTGTGACAATGACATATGGTATATTTATTTTTCAATTTAGTTTTATTTTTATTAATTTTTTCCTTGTTGCAGTTAATAATGATATGAACAATTGCAACGAATTCATTGGTAATGCCTTAAAATTTAATGAAAAAGTGATCGTTAAAGAAAAACAACTGGTCGGTCAATCTACTTATTTACAAAATAATAGTGGGACTAAGTGGATAGTCGTAGGTCTAAGTCCTGCTGCTGGTTTTGAGCCCATCATTCAAATTCGTTCATCGAATGCCTGCATCTTCTTCACAACAGATGAGTGGGATGAATTTTGCAAGACCGAGGGATGTAGTCCCAATCATGAGGTGAAATGTGGAAAGACATGATCAACAAATTGTTTTATCTCAGGACACATACAACAACATATTCAACTTGATGGAATTACTATTTACATCAAAAAGTATCTGTTCTAAAGAGTACGGATTTTGTTCAATTCTATAATTCAACGTTGCAGGGTTGTTTTCATATGTCTGGTGATGTACACAGCAATATAAAAACATTAGTATCTTGTAATATTACTTCTTTAAATGTATATGTATGAAATTTTATGCCTACATTATAATACTTTACATTTTGATGTAGAAGTAATGGAGGTTAGATTGTTAATTTAAAAATATGGTTTACTTTTTATTTTATATTATGTATATAAATATGCTTAATAAAATAAGATTTTCTCTACTTACTTCTTTTATTTTAGTTGTACGCAACAAGTAAAGACACGGTTTTAAAAATTTATTTCACAATATTACGTAATAGTTCTAGAAAATACAAGTAACATGATAGACACGATTTTAAACTTTCCAACAGGTTTCAACAGGTTCAATCGCGATATATAATGAATTATTATACAATATTATCAAATTACCACAGAACAGGCTCAATCACGATATTTTACGGGTAGACAGGTCTACCTGTCTACCTGTCTAAGAGACGGGTACCTGAATTTTGCGTTTTGATTTCAAATTACTTATACCTTTCTCATATCCATCTATTAATTTATTAACAGAAATATTTCTTGTTCTTTTAATTAATTTTAAATTTAAACCTGTTACCAGTGAGTTATTATCTTTCCACTACTTGAAATTTAATTTTATAACATTCATTTCTTACTTTACAGATGAATTCATATTTGTTGGTATGTGCAATTTAGTTTTGTGATTTTATTTTTATTAAGTTGAACAACTTTGTTTTTTATGTAACTGTTTTTTGTTTTTGGTGTATTATATTATTGATGCATGTTAGATTTCTAAAAGTTTGTTTTGTGAATACATATTTAAAACACATTAAAAGCAAATATGAATTAAGCGGTATTTTTCATTTAAAAGGCAATTATTTAAATCTATTAATAGGCTATAGGCTCAGGCACTATACCTTGGAAATTCAAGTAAAATAAAAAAGTTATTGTGATTAGTGACGCCAAGCTAACCTAAAATGGCTTTAGACATTGAAAAATTTCGTATTCCACTTTTCGATGGAAATAATTATAATAACTGGTTTCGAATTGAAACTTTACTTGACGAACTAGAATTGCTGGAATTCGTCCAAAATCCGTACAAAACCATGGTGGAATCAATGCCAGTGGAGACAGAAGAACAGCGAACCGTAAAAGCAAACCGCCTAATTCAATTAAAGAAGTTGGACAACAAATATGTATCGCAAATTGTACAACGAATCTCGGACAGTCAACTGGAATATGTGAATATGTGCTTTTTTGTGGTGTTCGCTGTCTACGATGTTCGAGAGGAAGAAAGTGTCGAGTCAACTTATTCTGAAGAAAAAACTCTTAACGATGAAATTTTGCACTGAACGCGATACCTTTGCTGAACATTTTCTGCGTTTCGACAAATTGGTGCGTGACATCGTATGTCACCTGCTTCTGACGATGCCCACGGAATACGACGTGGTGGTAACAGCGTTGAAAACATTCTCCATGGAACAACGGACAATTTCGTTTGTCAAAAATCGACTCGTGGATGAAAAATCTAAACGGAAATCGGGAACTGAAAAACTGAAATTTGACTCGAATTCAACAAAAGTCAACACAAATGTTCTTGTTACAGATATGGAAAGCCGGGGCATTTCAGATCCCAATGCAATGTAAAATTACCGTTAAGTCAGCAAAAACCCAAGTTGGCAAATGTGACTCAAGGAAAGGAAAATTCTGGAGATAATGATTATTTTTGCTTCTCGGTGATGAGTGGGGGAAAATCGACTTCACGACTGAAATGGTTTCTGGATTCTGGCGCCACCGAACACTTGGCGAGTGCCTCCATTCCCACTGGAAAACGTGAAATCGCTGGAGCATGCTATCAAGATCAAGGTCGCAAAATGAGGAGCATTTATGGAAGCCCGAAAGTATACAACTCAGACAATGGTAAGGAAAAAAATCAAAGACATTCTTTTGGTTCCTGGATTAGAACACAACCTTATTATCGGTCAGAAAACCAGAGATGAATGGGTTGAGAGTTCTTTTTGAAAATAATGAAGGTCGAATTATGAAGAACGACCACACCATTGCAATTGCTCACCGAGATAATACGGAACTTTACGTTTTGAATTTTGCTCAAAAGAAGTCGTCAAAATATT
The DNA here is from genome assembly GCA_031893035.1 of Dermolepida albohirtum. NCBI lineage: Eukaryota > Metazoa > Arthropoda > Insecta > Coleoptera > Scarabaeidae > Dermolepida > Dermolepida albohirtum. The sequence continues at coordinate 67,988 of JAVIWB010005310.1, read as the reverse complement.
TGCTAACAGAAACTCTTGATCTTCGGCATAGAAGATTGGGTCACTTGAGCTATGAAAATGTTATAAAATTGAAAGACAATGTCGAGGGAATGAAATTCATGGAACCTCGATCTCCAAGTGAAAAATGTGGCGAATGTATCGAAGTGAAACAGTCGAGGTATTCGCACAACCGAAAGAGGAACAGAGCAACGAGGCCTCTAGAACTGATTCACAGCGATCTAATGGGTACGATAAATCCGACGTCCTTTGATAACAAAAAGTATGTCATGACACTGATTGATGATTACACCCATTTCACTGTGGTATACATGCTGGAAAATAAAGCGGAAGTAACCCGGTATTTAAAAATGTACGTGGAGATGGTGAGCAGCAAATTCAGCTTGGATATTAGTAGGTTCAGGTGTGACAATGGAGGCGAGTATATCTCTAACTCATTAAAACATTTTTTCTGAGGAAAAAGGCATATTTGAGTATACGGTTCGGTTCACACCGGAACAAAATGGCGTTGCGGAAAGCATGAACAGAACGATCATGGAAAAGGCTCGCTACCTCATTCTTGGAAGCGCCCTGGGAAAAGAATTCTGGACTGAAGCTGTTAGAACCTCTATTTTTCTCATCAACAGAAATCCAACATCAGCACTCAACGAGAATGTTCCGACTGCTCTTTGGAAATGCCGAGGGGAGAGGAAGAAATCGAGGAAACTGAAACCGATACCGAAGCTATACCTGAACAAAAAGGGAAAAGGACCAAACATGGAGGAAAGCCGCGATGAATTCATAGGTGTCGAAGATAATGAAGACTTCTCATAGAAGCAGCAGACACAGGAGGCAGCCAAAATATCTTGAAGACTACGCTGTTTTGGCATTGAATACAGAAAGCTTGTAGGAAATGTTCCTGAAAGTATAAAAGATATCGACGGTCGAGACGATAAAGAAGAATGGAAGAAGGCAATTCAGGAGGAGCTGGATGCTTTGGAAAAAAACCGGACTTGGACTCTGATAACTTTACCAGAGGCAAGAAAACCTTTAAATAGCAAGTGGGTTTTTAGAAAAAAGGTGGGCAAAGAGGAAAACAAAAACGTACAAGGCACGACTTGTCGTTAAAGGCTGTTCTCAAAAAGAAGGTTTCGACTATCACGCGTATGCAGCAGTGGCACGATTGGAAACGTTCAGAATTCTGCTTAGTATTGTCAATGAGAAAAAGCTTTATTTGAACCAAATGGATGTAAAAAATGCGTTTTTGCAGGGAAACCTAAAGAAGGAAATATGTATGAAAATTCCAGAAGGAGTTAAAGCTAACGAAGGGCAAGTCTCTAAGCTCAACAAAACTTTATATAGATTGAAGCAGGCACCAAGAGCCTGGAATCAGCGTTTCGATGATTACGTCAAAAACTTGGGATTTGTAGAGTCAGATGCTGATAGATGCCTCTATACAGGTTATTTCGAGGGAAACAGAGCTTATTTGCTAATCTACGTAGACGATGTTCTTGTAGCCGGAGAAAAGCAAAACAGTTTGAACGCTCTGAAATCAAGATAGAAAGGAAAATTTCCAATGAAGGATTTGGGACAACCAGAAAATTTTCTTGGTATTGAAATATTCAGGAAATCACAACCCATTTTTTTGAGTCAAAAATCATATATCAAGGACCTTTTGAGGAAATTCAATATGTCAGAATGCAACTCGATTGCAACCCCTTTGGAAATCAGTCCTGAAGTTAGAACCACAGGCTATGTCATCAAAGTATTTAGAAATAGCGTAATTTGGGCAACGAAACGTCAAACTTGTGTCTCCTTATCATCGACAGAGGCCGAGTATGTTGCACTTGCAACAACTGCAATGGAGCTTTCATAGGTCAAAAATATACTGAAAAGTCTTGAGGTGGAAATAAATGATCCAATCGAGGTTTACGAAGACAATCGGTCTTGCATTCACCTTCTCAAGAAATGGGAGCACCGTCGTTTAAAGCATATTAATATAAAATACAATTTCATCAGGAGTCTGAGTATGGAGAACAGGATTCATGTACAATACATCGAGTCAGCGGAGCAAGTTGCTGATATATTTACAAAGGGACTGAGCAGAGAAAAATTCGTGAAACTTCGTCAAAAACTTGGAGTATTGTTATTTGAATAACGTAACTAAATTGAGGAGGAGTGTTTGTATTTGCAATTTAGTTTTGTGATTTTATTTTTGTTAAGTTGAACAACTTTGTTGTTTTTTATGTAACTGTTTCGTTTTTGGTGTATTATATTATTGACGCATGTCAGATTCCTAAAAGTTTGTTTTGTGTATACATATTTAAAACACATTAAAAGCAAATATGAATTAAGCGGTGTATTTCATTTAAAAGGCAATTAGCATAATCTATTAATAATATTCCCCTATATTTTTGATACTTGTGCCATTATAATTTAGCAATTTAGTATTAGATTTATTAATTTTAGTATTTTGAATTTTGTCAAATAAATGCTTAGGTAGTATTAGTGTATCTAATTTACATGTTAAAAATACCTTGCGTTTTTTTTTGTATTTATAGTACTTCTGACCATTCATCTTCACTTTCCCCAGAATTTCTTTTACTGTTCCTATAATATAAATGTCCTCCTCCTCTTTAGTACTTTTCACGTCTTGTATTCTTCTTCCTGATTTGCACATACTTACAAAAGTAGTTCATCTTCTTGAATTTATAACATTCGTTTCTATATATATAAATGAAATACACCGCTTAATTCCTAATATCCCTTTATTGTATTTTTCCTTTATTATTATTATTCGATTGTACCCTTTTCTTTCTACATTCCTTCCATGTACCTTATTTATTTGAACATTTTCAGATGTTATTTCTTTAATTTGTGTTGATCAGATTTCGACACATTCACTTATTAATAAATTTGTTATCTATGTCACTTACAAGTGACTATCTTTAATTAGCGAATCTTTTAATTTTTCAAATTCACATGTTGCAGCTAGTGATCTGAACTCTGTGACATGATTATCAAAATTTTCACCTGGTTTTATATCCAGATCGTGTACGGAATTTGTTTCGTACGGGTTTCTGCCGTAGTTTCCAGGTGCGACACTGTTTAATTATCTGCTGATGATGACAACTTAGTTATCGAAATACGTTTACGGAATACGAAAATGAATGTCGAAAGGGGTTATATATTAACTTTCAGTGATTAAGTTAATCAACCACAGGCTCCATCAAAACTACCTTAAAATAGTATTTGTCAAACTTACCATAAAATACATTTATTTTATTCTCTTCCGACTTCTTAATTTTACATGTATTATATACATCAACGCCTTCTTGGCCCATTACATGTAATAACAAGTTACAAATTTGTTTCTCTTTTTTCACTTGTAATCTGCACGCATCTACATATAGGATAGTTTTGCAATACAGTTTTGTTTATTTAAGTTTTGCTAAGTAATTTCTTCTACACTCAATACACCTCTCCATCCTCTGAAACCAATCTTTAAACCAGTCCTGTCAAGTTCACTAGGGAGTAAAGTACACTCGTTGTCCCAAGCCCGCAGAAGGTCCTCATCGCTGGAAAACCGCCTCCCTTTTAGCTTCATTTTCACATATGGGAACAGTGCAAAGTCGCAGAGAGCAAGATCTAGACTGTAGGGAGTGTGCTCGAGAAATTTCAATCCTGTCGTGGTCAAATATTCGGTGCAGACTTTGTCGTGGTGAGCTGGAGCATTATCGTAATGGAGGAACCAGGTGTCCATTCTCGACTTTGGTGGCGGGTTCTTCATAAATCCAACGACTTTAGGCAGACACTAGTATACTACTTAGCTGTGACTGTCTTCTGTGTGTCCACACGACGCGTTCCATAATTCCACTGGATTTGAAAAATACAGCTATCATTTTCTTCTTTACAGTTCGGGATTTTCTGATAACTACGGGTGTGTCCTCATCATCAAAGACCCAAACTTTGTTTTGAGCTTTGGTCGGCACATCGTAATAGTACAACCAAGTCTCGTCACCTGTCACGATGTTGTTCAGATACCGAGATTGTTCCTTATTAAACTTTTTTAGCATCTTCCAGCACCAAGCCACACGTCGTGTCATCTGCTCTTCAATCAGTCGATGCGGCATCTAGAGAGAACAAAGTTTCTTCGCGTACAAATGATCATGCAGAATCGAACGAATTGCTGGTGCATTTAGGCCTGAAGTACCCTCTATCTGTTGGGAGGTCACTCGCCTGTCCTCACCAAGCATTTTCCTAACAATAGTAACGTTTTCCTCCGTAACTGACGTTCGCGGCCTTCCCGGCCTCTCAGCATCCTTCACAGTTAAATTTCCCCTTTGGAATTCTCTATACCACCTGAATATCGTTGTGCGATGTGGGAAAACAACACCTAGTGCAAGAGTCATTTCTTCGAAGCATTGATCTATATTTAAACCACGCACGAAATTATAACGCAAAACTGTCCTTATCTCATTTCGTGACCACGATGCCATCGCAAGCACTTTACGCTCTCACTGCTAATGAATAACTGAGCCCCTCGACATGGCGCGGCGGCTACTATGCACGTATAAACATGTCTCACCGTACAGCAACAAGCAGTTTCCTACGATTCATTGTTGTGTCATATTGCAAAACTTTCCTAGTACCCTTTATATTTATAAGTTTTGTTGAATTTCAGCCAGTTGGTCGCACTGGTCCCTGTATTGTTCTTGAATATAGGTGGTTTCACTTCCATTCTTAATTTCAATAATATAATAATAATATATATATATACGTATGCGTGATGCCAACCTATATACCTTATATTACACCACCCCCAGTAATATTTCCAGTTATCCTAGTAGGCCATAACAATTTTTCAAGTTGTAAAAATGCCTTTCAAATTGATAGGGATAGCACGGGAAGAGCTCAAGAAGGCTTAACTATCGAACTTCAACGTACTTGAATCTATACCTTTCGATGATTATTCACGAAACGCAGAGCGAGTCAAATGATTTAAATAGAGGTGATTTTCATAAGGAAATTGCAGCGAAACAATCAAAGCATTCTGAAGAAAAAATAGAGGCGGAAAGTGGTAACTAATGATAACAAAGTTGGTGGGAACAATGGATATAATAATAAAAAGGCGAAACAGACAACGAAATAAACACTCTATTAACTGTATTGCACGAAAACTTAGCTAGTAAAAACCGAAACAGGAGAAATGTACAATCCATTAGATCAAGAAGGGTTGTGCACTTTGTAGTTCTAAGAAAACGATATTCGTTCTAATTAGAAATGTTGTATTTGTAAAGTTACTCTTTCCTTTAGTAAAAATAATAATTGCTCTGAACGTGTCCATACAAGTTAAGTGCTAGTTGGTATAAATTGTACATCACGGCCTTTTTTCAAAAATTAAAAATTTTCCAATATATATGTTTTTAAAAGATCCAAAATCACACAAATACTATAATTCTCAAATAGTGTAAAATGTACAAGCCCATTTCGGTCAAATTGCCTGTCCTTAAAAGTGTTAAGTATAATACTTCCGCAAATTCAATTAACGGATTACACTTCGATATTCGGGAGCTCCAATCTTTTTCATTTAAATCAACTATAAAGTAGTAATTAGTTCAAGAACGGACTTTGGTGTTTGCTTAATTTTAATTTTGTTTGCACATAAATGAGCCTTTTTAAGTTTATATTTTGAAGCCATTTTTTATTTTTTTTCAAGAGGGTCATCAGGTATAGCAGAGAGCTATTATGTAACTGATTATTTTGACACAATGTACTTTTAATTTGCATTTATTATTTTTTGTATATTTGCTTTGTGTCCAATAGTAAAATATATATTGTACCTAACAAAATACAGGGCAATACATAATGTTTTTAAATAAAAAATTATTTCATAAATGAACTGAGAAAAATAAAATTTTATAAAGTTTATATGAGTAAGGCGCGTCTTATTTATAGTATAGAAAATGTAAAAGCGTTTCTAAAAGATAAATGCGGCACATAAAAACCAACGCGAGACAATAAACATTGCGAATATATTTCATTGACAATTTCCTTTAGAACAAAGTGTCCACCCGCACCTTACCCATAATCAAGGATTCTGTATTATACCGGTGCAGGAGATTATAATCAATATTACGTTCGGGAAACGTCCCATTCAAATTTTAAAAATTTCCTCTGCACTTTCTCAACCATATGCTGTTGGGTTACATAATAATACCATACAACTGATTTATATTTGAGCTTGAAGCGCACGTGAGGGCAATACAAAATAGTAAATGTTCTGGGGTCTTTGAAATCTCTGATAATACATGTAATAAATCCCAGTGCCCTGATAGCCGATGTTAATGAGATGTTGTGTTCAATTGGCTACCAAAAACAATATCTAAATCCGAAATAGAATTGGAACGTGTAATAGGTTCATCATCAATAGAAGAAATACATTTACTACTACTAAGATCAAGTTTATTTTTCATGCACCGTTTAACTATAATGCGTTTTGGAGACAATCGACATCTTATACATTTAAGATGGTACGATAGATCTTATTATCGTCTGTATAGGCCAGTGTATATAACTAAACAATCTAATTAAAGCTTTGGAGAGACCAAAAAATATCTGCGGTAATATCACATAGTCGATGGAATCGAACGCTCGCCTAAAGTCAGTGTATATTACATTAAGTTGGCTGCCCCTATCAAATTCTTCAACTATTTCTTGTGTGATAGTAGTGAGATTTGATAAAGTGGAACGCCTAGCCATAAATCAATGTTGAAAAGGTGAAATAAACACTCGAATGTTCTTCATTATAATTCTGTGCTACAGATGTTTAAAAACGTTGGAAAAATTACACAGAACCCAAGGAACAATTTTTAAATTTCGCGGAAGTTTTGAGTTGGTAGTAGTAAAAATAAAGGTTAGCTATGATTTCAATTCATTCAAGAAATTAGGAAATAACATGTTTTTAATGCGTACGGTTTTCGTTTTAATTTTGATTTTAAAATATACACCTTAATTATTAATATTCATGCTGTAATAAAATAAAATATAATTTTAGATGTAGTTATTTTTTCCTTGGGCAACTTAAAACACCCGCGAAATTTAAAAATTGTTCCTTGGGAATAGCTATAGATCTGTTGTTCAGGGTGTTGGGTTAGATTGGTACACAGAATAGCCAGTTCAGGACGTTGGCAGTACCTGTTTTCTTGAAGATTGGACAGATTCTAACAATCTTCCATACATTTGGAAACTAGCAAAAACCCAGGTTAGTAATTTTTGATAAAAGTGCTGAAAAAATATAAGTACAATCCCTAACTAGAAAATTCGGAATACCGTTGTAACCCCCCCAAGAGACATCTTTAACCTTTTAGCGCATACAGCAACGTCACTAATATCAACATTAGCAATGGTAGTTGGAGGTAAGTAGGCACATCAAACAAAAACGTAATAAACGATGGTAGCAAAAATACCAATGATAAAAAAAGCGTTCAATATGTCCTGCGGTTTATCGTAACGTACATTGTTAAAGTAAATTTTACCAAGGATTCTGAAAATACCTCGTTCACATTGAATAAATTTCCAGAAAGTTTTAGGGTCTTAACGTATGGTACCTTGCACATTCTGAAGGTAATTTTTATAAGCAACAGAAATTTTTAAATTCAATTCCCTTCTTACACGCTAAAATTCTCTTTAGAAAAATTATTACCTGTGGATCGCCACTTTTGATGATAGCAGATTTTAATTTCCATTTTTTCACATTGAAAGTACTAAATCTAACAACTTTCCTTGAGTGAATTAATAAAATCTATGGAAAGTAATACATTAGTTATTATCGCTGGACAAAGTAAAGAAGAATAGTTCTCTTATTATTTATTAAAACAAAGGAGGTAATAAATTGTCTCATTTCACACATTCCACTCACAAACAAAGAAGGAGGTAATAGTACCTTCTTCTTGGAATTCCATTGCACAACAATCACCAAAACACAAACAGTTCCGAAAAATGCAGAGGCTAGTTAGGGTTGCTAATGAGGCACAAAGATAACACGACTGCGTTCTACCGATATGTGGTCACTTCAAATATCGAAATGCAAATGATGGACCCATTTCACAGGGTTAATTTTTATACCCGCGTTAACTAGGGGTAGTAGTGGTGTATCAGGCATATTTACATGCATGAATGTTGACATAAATATCTTGGAATTATGACATACGGGAAGCCCACCGTGAGTTGGCCTGTTAAATATTATGAACATCTATGTGTGTGATATAAATGCGAGATGTACAGTCTGTCCCAGAGAAAACCGAACTTTAAAATTTATTTATTTTATTCAAAGTAATCGCCTTCGGCTTCAATACAACGTTTTACACGGTCAATTAATATGTCGAATGAATTTTTAAGTTCATCTATAGAGATATCCGTCAAGATCGCTGTCAACGCCTTTTTAATGGCTTTGATTCGGCATAACGCTGTCCTTTCAACGGCAAATGTAGTTGGAGAATAGACAGAAATCACAGGGGGCCAAATCCGGTGAACGGTTAAAATGCCATTTGTAGATTGAAAATCAGAGGCAAGCGAGCTACCATTTTCACGATATTGAGGACGCACACGACGAATACATGTCAAAAGACGCTCCGTAACAGCAAGATAATATACAGCATTGACTAGTTGATACAAACTCTTTGTGCACTATGCCTAGCGAATCATAAAAACAAATCAACATTGTCTTCACGTTTGACTTCTCAAAAAGGCTTTTTTCGGCCTCTCTTCGCTTCGATGTTTCTATTCAGAACTTTAGACGCTTGGTCTCTGAAACATATTGAAAACACCACGTCTCGTCACCGGTTATAATAGACTTTTGTCCTTTTTTGAGCCTTCAATCAAGTCTGTACAATGTTGAATTCAGTTCGCTTGTGTGGTATAAACCTTGCACAAATCTCTCAGTTCCCAATGCTGTGTCAAAATGCGGTGAATTGAATCATGGGAAATATTTAATTCCACTCTCATGTATTGCAATGAGTATTTCGGGTCATTTCTGATCAATTCTCGCACAAGTCCGTAAGCACAGAATTTTTTTGCACCAGGATGTTCGTCATTTATATCTGTACGACAGTCTTTAAATCGTTTATACCACTCATACACACTCGTACGTGATAAACACGCATCACCATATACTTGTTTCATCAAATTTAACGTTCCAGTAAACGATTTACCGAGTTTAAAACAGAACTGGACATTTGCTCTTTGTTCAAAATTAATTTTTCGACCAATGCCAAATACTTTATTATTTACCGACGCGTATTTTTTATACTAGATGGCGCCACTAAAAATTACTATTTTAAAAAATTCCATTCACGCACCCGCGCGCGCGCACCCGCGCGCGCGCACCTCCACACACGCGCGCGCGCACCTCCACACACGCACGCGCGCCCACACACACACACACACACACGCACACGCACACGCACACGCACACACACACACACACACACACACACACACACACACACACACACACACACACACACACACACACACACACACGACACACACACACACACACACACACACACACACACACACACACACACACACACACACACACACACACACACACACACACACACACACGCGCGTATGTATTTTAAGGACATAAAAACTTTTTTCTTTTTAAATTATTTATTGACTTTCATGAGGTTGCATAATAAAGGATATTAAAATATTTAAAGTTTGTTTTCAAGGCAGTGAACATTTTATTTACAAGACTTAAGGCACTGCGTCTCTATCATAAAATCGATAGCTTTTGTAACTGCATAATTATAAAAATGCTATAAAATTTACAAAATAACATTGTTCAATTATAATACTTAGTTATATATGTATACAAAACACTAAAACTATCTATATAGTTTGGAAATGTAATACTTGACGACGTATTAAACAAAAAATATTAAATACTAGTTCTCATAAGAGATCAATTACAAATCCTAAATAAATTGCCACTATTAACTAAATAAAAAATTATGGCTGCCGAATTAATCACAAAGGTATTTGTAAAATGGAATGTCATGAACCAGTATAATTACAAATAAAAACTACTATCTAAACTAATAAATCATGTTTACAATAGAAATATTGTCCATTATAGAAAGACTATTCACTGTCCGTACGACATATTTGTTTTAGCGAATCAAATAGTACACTACATAAATATTTTTAAATGGTAAATAAATACAAATCGCACAATTTAGTAAAAAAAAGATAAATGAATGAATTTAAAGTCAATTTATACGATACGTTAATGATTTATGATATGTCAGTCAAAAATAGTTATTTACATTTTCATTCATTTTATATCTTCTTTGGTTAGTTAGAAGAATTAAGTACAGATTTTTTTAATGAACGAATTTATTATTTAACTTTAACACCATGATTCTTCTCCACCATCATGACTATCTTCATCACTTGGGTCTTCTCCATACATATCTGCTAGCTTGCGGAACCTTGGACCAAAGCTTGACAAATAATTGAATTTTAAATCACCATCATCAGTACCTGTAATAAGACAAAATTCCTAATTACATGTGAACTCCATAAATTACATTAAAAAGAAAACATAAAATACATCGATCGTTTTAATAATGAAGAAGTGAATCTTTATTTTCTGATATTTCCAACAAGCATATTTATCCACTATATGTGTACACTAGAAACAATTTTACATAATTTTTACCAGTTAATAATTTTACTGATTCACCTTCAATGGAAATAAATACTTGTTTTGTGTTATAATATATAATATCATAGTTTTAGGTTTGTGCATTCGCTTTTAAATAGAAATAAATTTTAAAAAATATATAAATGTAACAATTTTATTTTAAATTTCCGTACACAAACGCTGCAATTTTCAATGCAGGAGAGTGCAGCATTTTTGTGTTCACACTATGAATTTTCAACTAATTGCACGCTATAAAACATGTATTTTTACTGCAAGGCTTTACAACATGTTCTAAATGCGTGCAATAAACACGCATTTTTTTTGGTAAGAACTAGGAAATACTGTGTAAATGTATTGGCATTACTTGTTTGGAAACTTCAAGTACTTAAATTTCCACGATACTATCTGTCAAATAATTTTGCAATTGCCTAAAAATAAAGTCCCTACCTTTTTTGTTTTTATTTTATAAGTACATAGAATTATAAAAATGGAATATGTCTTTGCCTTTTTTGATGCATATTCATGAGTAAAAAAATTCATACTTTTTGTGCATCGAAGTTGTTACATTTTAATGTACACATGAAAAGTAGCCTTTAAGCATGTATTATTTTTAAATGAGGAAATCTATCGAATCTTTTTAGAATATTTATGTTCATTAATGTAAAGGTTGGATATGGAAAGCAATGAATTCAAATATAACAAGTAAAAATTTGAAGTACAGTAAAAATTACAAATATTTACATGATGCTAAAGATGATAAAGATCCAGTACTATTTCCATCTCCTTCATAGGCATAATAGCGAACATCATCAAAAGGATAATTATTTGGATCGCGATCACAATTATCTTTTTTTGGATTCAAAAAGGCACTAATGTCGGGCGTTTCAGGTGCTTGGTTGTATAAATTTTCCTTGATTGGTGGTTCGTTTGTTAGTTCCTTGTCATGCATTTTCAATACCGACATGTCATAACCAGTATCTACCTCACCACCACCCTCATCTTCATAACTAATAATATTTTCGCAAATATCATCGGCATCTTTTTCATTCCAATTATTTTCTTTACGCCTATGCACAACTACAGCCAGTAATAATACTAGAAATTAATTAATTTACGCTTTTTTTTAAATATATTTATTATACTTCTTACTTAACAATATGGCAATACAAACAAGTATTGCTACTAAGAAATTGGAATCTATTCCAAACGTTACTGCTTTAGCAATGCCCCAATTGCAATTTGATATAGCATTGAGTTGCTCACCAGGAACACCTAAGTTATATAGCTGATCATTGTAAGTTAAATTTCTAATACAGCCAACAAAACCCTTGGCTGTGGGAACATGGGCCCATTTTAATGAAGCTGCAATAGTTTTTAAATTATCTCGTGTTCCTCCTACTTGTAACGGACCATTTACATTTAGTAATTGATTTGGGCCAGACGGATGATCTAATGTGAAACAATTACTCCTGTGGCAGTCATCGATAGATATAACAACTTCATTCGATGTCATAGATATACTAATTGTGTGACTACCGCCGTCTGTTAGTTTTTTTGTTTGTAAAGGTATTTTTCTTGTACCTGACCCATAATTGAGATACAATAATGGAAAACCACTGCTTAGTTCCAGTGACATGAAATCTAAAAAATTATGTTTAACATTGCTGAAATTTACATTGTACCAGGTGTAACAACATAATTTACAGAATAATCGCGTAGTATTATCCGTGATGGAATTGTGTCGAAGTAACACAAATTCTCTTGATTATACTTGTTTGAATTAAGATGTGAGGAAAATTTCTATCTGGTGGATTTGTTAAGTAGTAAATGTCCTACCTTGTCGTAAAAATGACTGATAAATTCGATGTACATCGACACAAATGAAGTACTGAAACGTTACAACTATTGCGAATGGTTTGTGTCAAAAATGGCTATCCAGTCTGTTTGTGTAGCTTAAGAGGATTCAAAGGTGGGCGAGAAAATATAATGAATAACAGAAACAGACAACCAAGAACAACAGTGAAAAATGTTAATATTCACAGAGTGCAGGATGGAGTACGACTTAATGATTTAATATTGCAATTAAGAGCTGAGGAATTGCAGATTGAATGAACGGCAAAATGAAAATAATATTGTCAATAGATAAGAAAGTGAATTAGCTAATACCACATTAATCTATTTCCAGAAAAAAAGGGGAATGGAGGAAAAGGATAATAAAAGAACTTTTCGAATTAAATCATGGGATTTAATCACTAAGGTTGATATATAGCCCCTTTCCACATTAACTTTTGTAATTCTGTATACGTGTACATTTTTGTTCTCAACGGTGTAGATCGCGTACGGAGTTTGTTTTCATACAGGTATTTTTCGCCGTGGTTTACCAGGTGCGACACTTTGCAATTATCTGCTGATGATGACAACTTGGTTGTCGAAATGCGTATACAGAATTACAAAAGTTAATGTGGAAAGGGGTTATATATCAACCTTAGTGATTAAGTTAATCAACCACAGGCTCCAATTCAACTAAATCATGGGAAAATGCAAAAGGTCAGAAATGAGATTTATCGATATTAAATAGATAAAGAACTTCAAAAAATCACGTGACAGTTATCAAATGAAAATAAAAAATATGCAATTTGTTTAAAGACTATTTATTGAAAGATTAGATAGTTAAGAATTAAAAGCAAACCATCTGTTATTTATAAATGTACACGCGCCAATAGAAGTTCGAGCAGATCCTTTACACAGAGATTCTATAAAATGCTAGAAGATGTGTGAAATTTCGTACCAAACAAAGATAAAATGATTATTTTAGGAAAATTTAATGCGCCGTATGACAACGAAATTTACTATAGGGAAATTGAAAATATTCATATAGAACGCGGTGAAACAAGATTTCTATTTATTTTGCGGCTGTTATTGATATGTACAAGATTAGTACAGAAAAAATCTCAAAATTACATGGCTACATCCTGAATGTGGAATACAAAATGAAATAAACCACACAGACCAACTAAAAACAAAAATAATAACGAAATCAATTATGTATGTTCGCATAGAGATGCCAATAATGACTAAGATAATTTTTTTAATAATAACCAAACATAAAATTCAAATTAACATAATAAAAAGAAAAAGAAAGTACATAAACTATGGAATCAATAAAAACTCGATGTAAACAATAAGAAGATAATGTGATTAAATAGAAAAAAGACTAAAAGAGTAATCGAAATTACTATAAGAGACTGACCGATGCCGTGGAAAAGATAGGATATGTAGTTAATAGCCGACTGATCGCTCAGTGATAAATTACTGGCTAATTACGTTGATTTCTTGAGTTCGAATCTGAGATTGCTGCCCGGGAGTCTTTTCTTATGGTTTTCTTTCTTATTTAAGACGAATGCGGATAACTAAAAATTTTAAGGATCTCCAGCAACGAGGACGTAATAACTCAGAGATCAACGTCCCATATAATTTGCGATAAGCTATTAAAGGACGTGAAAGCGTGGATTATTATTATTAAAGGAAAAAATTACGGTTCAATATAAATCGTGAACAACTAACAAAAAGCAAGCAAGGTAAAGAGGTTATGCTCTAGCGAAATAAAACCTAAAGAAATTGACAAAGAAAAGCAAATAAGATTATAAAAATGAAAAAATGGAGAGACGCCAGGGATATTCGAAATAAAACCTAAACTTGAATAAGTAAACGAATACATGAATTAAGGAATACAAAACCTTGAAGAAGTAACCAAATTTATGCCGAGCTCCTGAAGTATGGTAAAAATTAATAATAAGCAAATATATAATTTCACAGAGTATTTAAAGATGTCAAAAGACTGAAAAATGGAAGTGATGGTATTTATGGTATAGCTATGCAAGGAAATAAGTCCAACAATTTGAATCACTTCGGTACATTATATATCAAAGGAAGTGAAATATAAGGGGGAAAAAACAATAGTCTATTCCAATAGGTGCGCATACACAGATGATCTGGGGATAATCTCAGAAAATAAAAAGAGCAAGCATGAAACAGAGAATTAAAAGTAACAGAGAAAAAAACAAATACTGCTGTTGGCGAAGGAGAAATACAGACAATTGCAAATAATGAATTATTAGTTGGAAGAAGTGGAATCATTAAAATAGTTAAAAATGTTAATAGAAAAAAACAAATAAATACACACAAAACAATGAATTCAACTGGAAAATTAAGTATTCTACTTAAATAAACAATAGTTGAAACACAGGAAACTAAGCAAAAAAATCAACATAAGAAACTACACAAAAACTTAGACTAATTGTAACATGCAGTCGAAATAATGACATTAGCAGAAAAATAATTTATAACAAGTAATAGGGATTAAATAAGACAGTTAATGAATTATGAAATAGATGAGACACTAAAATACATATTAAGAATATTAGAGTCTTTAGAAATAATGTAATACAAGCATATATTTAGAAGAGAAAAACAATCGTCAGAAAAATAATCGAAATAGATTGTATTAGAACTAGGCCGACAGCGATCGTAGACAATATGGAGCTATCAAGCCGAAATGAAAATGAAAATTAAGTTGGAAACAAGCAATTGAAAATAAGATGGAATAGAAAAAAAAAATAGGCAAAAATGAAAAAAAAAATTTAAAAATTAAGCCTTCGAAGGACTGTGTATGTATTCGTGTATTCGGAAAACGACACAAATTTAGATATAAAAAATGTATTATTCACAAACACAGAGGCACGATATAATAAATAATCTATTACTTTACATTACCTTCAACAAGTGGAGCAGGTTCCAGAGCCATTGGCCCTACATAAAATATTAATCCATCATCTTCTTCTGGAGTAACTTCTAATGTTATTCGTGTATTGTTGCAAGCCTCGAATGATGGATACATAGCCCAGCCATTACCTTTAAAGCCAATTGCTAGAGATTCACAATTTGGCCCTTCAAATTCAGGAGGACAAATACAATTTTGATTTGCTTCATCATATGTACCACCATTCATACATATTTCGTATACATCAAATGGCTTGCAATCGCATATAGGCTTTACTACGGCATTAATACCAACAAATGAAGTTCTATTTGTGAATACTATGGCGGGCATTTCAGAAATATCAAGTTTGTTCGAACACGAAGTTCCACCGATGCAAACGTTCTCATCGATGCATTCGCTTATACTTATCATCACAAATCGAGCATTTAATTTACGCTCTAACTGAAAAAAGAATGTGGATTTGAAAGACATTCAATTATAAGATTCGATTTGTTAAGTACCTCAATAACGTGTAAACTAACTTTAGAATTCAATCTTTCGGAAGCGTAATATGGTGAACCATGTGCGGAAAATCTAATGTCTATAGTAGAATCATTATTTGGAGTATTAAGTACCATAAAAATATCGATATTATCTTTCGTTACGTTTAAAATTTCTGATAACTGTGTATGAAGAATATCTTTTATGCTAATACCATTCTCTCTGGCAACAAATCCTTCGGTACTAACATCTGCCAGTCTCATAGATCCTGATTTTATCACAGCTTCTCTGGGAATGTTACGAATAGTCACATTTACGATAGCGTCAACGGTGTGTCTAGGTATTAAATATGCTTCTTCAGTTACTTTAAAATGTAAAATGTACACATCAGCAGGTATTCCATGTATCATTGTTATTGTACCATTATCAGAATTTAAATGAAAATATTTGTGTTCACCATAACTCCACTGAAAAACTTTGTCAGCTAAATCCCAATCATCAAGATCTTCGACAAAGACCCTACCAATTTGGATATCCGGAGCAGATCCCTAGTAACAATGGTAATGTCAGTGTTACATATAATTTATATATACATATTTTAAAATTGAGGTGTGCCGCGGAACATTCGGGCGGCATCTCTTAAAATTTTGTACGAATGATAAATTATCAGATTGATATGCAATTTGTTTATTATTTTGATTACGATTTTCTTTTACAGAAGCACAAATTATAAAATATATTTATATATTATTTTTAGTACTTTTGTTTTTGAAGTGAAACGCAACTAAAATTCTTAATAACGCGGTATATAATAAAGAGAAGGTTATTTTGCAAAATCCATTTTGAAAACAATTTAATCTCTCACAGAACATCCCTGATAGTATAATTTTATAATATTTTTTCCATAAGGGCAAGTATTGTCATTGTAATTTAGCAAAAATTGGTTGTATTTAAACATTCTTTAAATATGAAATTGTTAATTTCCGATTAAAATTTTGAATATATGTAGTTTGATCTCAAAAAACCTAATGCTGCCGCCCCCTGTTAGACTATTATATATTTCTAGTTAAACAGCCAACAATGCGTGAAAGTTAATAACTTTTATTTACAGGGGGAGATTAACACGATCTCAGTACTAGATTTTTTCAAAAATTTAAATAAATCAATAGTATATTAAAAAATATGATTTCTTTAACATCGCCATAAACAATCAAGAAAAAAAAAATTAAAATGGAAATGTTCATAGTAAATTTTTTTTATTAGATCAAATAAATTATTTAGTTTCTTAGTTGCACTCGGTAGTATATTCATTTAATTTAAACAACTCAAAAGTTTTTAGAAACAAATAAATCACTGAAGTTAAAGAAAGTAACTTTTGTACTTTTACTATAAGCTGTAGCACTGTTTGCTTAAGTATAATAATAATACTTTTTCATTGAGTCCCACAAATAGCCTTTTAGAGAACCCAGAGTAACAAAATAGACAATTTACTGCAACAAAAAAAAATAATAATGACTAAATAAAATTAACGTTGTAAAATAATATAATAAAGACATCAAAGGTACACTAACTAAAATTACATAATTTCTTCGCTCGGCGCTCGTACTCATCACAATAACGGGAAATCTTTTCAAATTTGTTCTAGCTCTGGGTGTTATAAAAGTGGAGGTGTATCTACTAGCTAGTCATTATATATAAAAATAAATTCTTTTTTAGAGTAAGAAAGTGACCATTTCGGCAAGATCCCAGGGTAACAAAACCATTTCTCCGAAGTAATTCCATGTGATTTAATCCAGTAAAGGGGTAAACTCTATCAATTTTAAATGATAGAAATTTTAAAAACTTTCGTTGAATTCTCTCAAGGCACATATTGATCCCAATGTATGTGGGATATCACAGGACATGCATATCCCATTTTGCTAACTATATAAGCAAAATACAAAGACTTTAAAACGTCTATGTATTCATTGGAACCACTAAAACCATTATAGAACACTTAATATCTCCTATTACTCAAATAAGATTCGATAAAGTTTAGAAAAAGGGGCAAAAAAACAAAAGAATCGCTTTGGGAATATTGATGAATCAGAGTGCCACTCTTCGTTGCCCAACAACATAGTGACGCTTACTAAAACTGGTTCATTGCGCATGTGACATAATGTACGATTCTATAACCGCAGAGACTTTACATTCTTTCATAAATTGCAGAATATATATGTAATTCAAAAACCCTTTCGAATTTGGATAAAATTGAAATAAGCCGATAATTGGGTAATACAATTGGGTCACCTATGTTTGAACTGAACAAATTCTAGTACGCTTTCAATTGACAAGAAATTTGGCTGTTTAATTATCGATAATGGCTTAGCTAAAGCATGCAGATATCTTCAAACAATAAAACTGGGAGTTAGATCTCTAGCTGTATAATGTATTCATAATTGTTAGCTCATTCACAAGAGAAATAGTGATAGGGATCAGATTTTACTGCACATTTAGAAGTCAAAGACCAGTTACTATTAAAACTACTGGAGAAAAAACCCATTCATTATATCTTGTGGCGTACCGAACTCCTCGTCAAGCAAAATAAGACTTCCGGGTATTTTCATTGAGCCATGTTTGATATTCAAGAATTTCAGAAGGGTTTTGTTTTATTCCCCGTTCTTCGCATATAATCACACTAACGTGTAGCAATCTGCGCTTTAAAGAGTGATTTTAAACACTTAAATTCCATATAGTAAAAGGAATGTTTAGTTAAGAGACGGTTGACGGTTTTTTAAGCTTTTTTTACCAAGAAGGCAGGTTTAATAGCTTCCTCTAATACATTAAAGTGAGAAAACATCGAATTTACAAATATAATATCTGGTCAGGTTTGGTTGAACCAGTTTCTGCACAACCATAAATAATAATATTTGAAGATCTTTTATTACGTTAATTTATTTCGCCAATAAGTTATTCATCCACAAAGGATATGAAGAAGTTTTAGAGATATCTACCGAACGATAATTTTCTTTCATTTATTAAATCAGAAATTAGCTTTATAAGTTTAGATAGTTGATGCATATTAAATCAGAAATTAGCTCTATAAATTTAGGTAATTGATGCTTACCTATATCAAACTTGATACAAATATATTTAATTCTGCGCTTAGAGTTAGGTCCAGCTTCAATACACTTTTAAAGACAAATCCAAACACGACGTATTATACATACTTGCATCCATCACAAGCAATAGAAGACTTATCATTAACTTGATCAGTATTACATTCAATGCATAACATTTTTTATATTTTCCGAAATATATCCTAATTATAAAAATAAAAGTAGATAGTATTGCTTACAAAAAGAAAAGACAGGGATACTGATCGCGGTGGCTAACTACATAAAAAAGAGGGCCGCGGATAGGTGATAAATAATACAAAAGGTTTGTCAACAATACATAACACACATACATTACATATTAAATCGAAAGTAAGTATAAATTGAAATAGTAATCACCAAAATAGAGGACGAAAGAAAAGAAAAATACAAAAAAGCAAAGTATAGTATATATACGAAGAGAAAATGTGGTAAATAGGTTAAGTATATAAATTAAGTCTCAATTACCTTCAATTACTGATTATAGTAACAATAGCACAGCACTCGATACACAATAAAGTTACTTAAATTAAAAGCTAAATAACATATAAGTATGCCATATGACCATTGTATGACATTTAAAATACAGTTTTTGCTCACATGTAACAGTATTTGAGAGTTTAACTGCGATATTTCTCTTTAACAAACAATATTAAAAGAATACATCCTTGAGTGATCACATCCACATATGCGAAAGATAGAATATATGACACATGACACTATTTCTCTTATGTATATATTTTGTATTTATTACATTGACTAGTTTTTTTATGAGAAAATTTAGCAAATAATTATATTTTTATAAACTACTGGCTCCAAATGAAGTTATGGCATAATGCAATTTCTATGATAAGTGAACTGTTAAATTAATTTATTCATTGTGATGTATAAATTAAGTATTAATTTATACATATTTAATACTAATACTTTCTGATTTTGTAAACAAGTTCATTATTCATGTAATTAACTAGCATTTTTTTAATGATAATATCAATATAATAAGTGAGCTTTTATTTTTTTAATTTCAAATATAAAAGATATGATTATATATTTCGCTCTAACAAAGTAGAATATCTATACCCTTAATAAATAGAGTAGTATGATGTACAATTTCAGTGTTCATTTTATTAATATCGATTATTTCGTTAAGTTAAAATTCAAATTAAATTAAATTCAAAATACTTTTGCACGGAAACGAAACAATATGAATTTTAATAAATGGATGTCATTTGGCTTAAAAATTGCATAACGTTACATGAATTACTCCGTATAATAATTAAAAAGGTCGATATTAAAGAAAATAAATTGATAAAACCACACTGATTATCAAAAATATTTAGCAAATAAATTTGCTATCCTATTGCCACTTGAGATAAACCCGAGCTAATTGCATAGTTACTGATGCCTATTATTCTTAAATAAAATCACGTTTTGGTAACTCACGTGTTTTAAAGGTAACTTCGTGGACTGGAACCGATGTTTTAATTTTACTATTTTTTAAACATTTGGTTAAGTTTCTATAATACCTTATTAGTCTTATATACGGTTTTGTATAATTTGTATTCTTTTACACCTACATTTAGACTATAATATCATTTGATCATCTGACTAATTTGTACAAAAAGAAGTTTAACGTTAGTACAAAAGTGGTTTGATAGTAAGACGGAAGAATGCAAGAGGACAATGATCATCGTAATAGACTGGGCATTGAATGGAAAATAGCAAATGATATTCAAGATTGAATGGTCCATCGTAAACAAACGAAAAACTTGAAAACACGTGGGTCACTATAAAGCAAAAGCTATGTGAAAAATGTATCTCTTCCGCCAAACTACTTTACAATAAAAATGAAATGACAGTCCATATCGACCATTTACATTAAACATTTAGTAGCAAAATTAAATATTGGAGACCTTATATATATTTCATACCAATATAGACTCGTTTAGTAAATTTACACAAGTTATGTATGTACACTATCATCCAAAAGTATTTAGCCACTTATGTTATTTTATTTTTTTTCTTTGTGAAGTATCTTACAAATAATAAAAGCAGAAACAAAGAACCTTAATATGTAGACACATTATCAAAAAATTTCATTAGAAAAAAACCCGTTCTTGAGTTCTTATAAATAAATATCCGTAATACCTGAGTCATTACCGTACAATCAATCCCTGCTAAGCCCTTTTTCTTGAGACTTTGGTTTGCAAGTACTGGTAATTTTCAAGAGACCGAAAATAACGATGGCAGTTAAAGATCATAAAATAGTGATGCCCAGTAAACGAAGTCGACAAAAGACCAGTTCGGAAATCGCAGCCGAAGTGCACGTGAGACATGCGAATCCGATTACAAACGGCGCTTAAGTAAAGCTGGACTTCACGGGCGAGTTGTAAAAAAAACTCTTTATTAAGAAAATAAAACAAGAAGAAACACTGCAAGTGCCACAAGCACGTAAGAATTGGACCATAGAAGACTGGAAGGTGTTTCTGAGTGACGAGAAGTTTGAAATTTATGGCTGGCGCAGACGAGTACTTGTTCGAAAATCGATAAGAGAATGGGTGTCGGACCTATGTATTGTACCGATCGTTAAGCACGGAGGAGGTTCGGTGCTGATTTGGGAGTGTTTTGACAGTACTTCTTCTGTTGGGAACAAGGTAAGAATTGACAGGAACTACGAAAATAGGGGTATAGACATTTTAGAAAATAATTTGGTATCATCGAGATTATGGCTATTTAGTGAAAACTTCACTTTCCAACACGACAATGTCCCGAAATATAAAGCTATGGTTTGTCAGGACTATTTACAAAAAAAAAGAAGAAGAGGATGGAGACCTTAATGTAATGGAATGGCCTCCTCGATCTTCCGACCTCAAGCCAATTGTACTCTTATGGGATGAGTTAGGTCGAAAAGTAAAAGCATCCGCATATTCTACTGTAATGTGGAACCCTTCGCCAAGAGGAATAGAAGGAAATATCAGCAAAAAATCTGGCAAAATGGCTACATTGTGTGCTGTAGTAATCAAGAGTAAAGGTGGTTATATTTTACGAAACAAAAATTTGATATAATTTTGTAAATATATTGGTATGTGTGTATGAATATATTTATATATACATGTAAATATTCATTAAGTAACATTAAAAAATTATCCACTACCTAAATGCGATTTTATTTTAAAAGCAAAAAAACATGAGTGAACAAATACTTATGAATGGTAGGTAGTGTATATTCAAAGAAAAATAAAAACCTTTTAAGAAAATGATTTCTAAATTACATATGTTACGTATTTTAAAATATTTTACCAATACTTTTTGCAATTGCAATTTCAAATAATAATACCATATAAACAAAACTTACGGTTATTTACAATCGCTATAGTAACCTGCTGTAATGTATTAGATAATCTTGCGCATACAAATAATAATAATAGTAAATCAGCTTATATTTTTCTAATACAATTATGCAAAAAAGAAAATGGTAATTAAATTAATTTTTACGAAAAGAAAATATTAGAAAAATCACTACCGTATCAGTCATAACCTGTTTACCTAAACTAATACTAAAAGTGTAGAGAATGCAAGTAAAACAATATCTACACAAATGCAGAGAAAAAGATTAAATAATATAAAAAAATCCGTCCAGTTTGAATATGTACTTAGAAACAAATATATATAGTATTTACCCGTGACTATGGCATTTTCAATTAATTAACTCGTAAACAGGTAACGAAAATATTGTTTTCTAAGATACTAGTTGACACATTGGTTTTAATAATAATAATAATAATATACTTTATTGTCCAACAGAACAAGCCATTTATAGGACAAATGCAATACAGTAAGTACAGTCGTAAGCAGAAATAAATATTTCCAAAATATAAATAGACCAACACCCAAATAAAGAGTTTATTTCCCAAAAAAGGGGATCAGGATACATCCTGTTAGCGTTCCTGCACATATGAACTAACGGTGCCGTCTGGAGAATATTAGTCCTAGCTCTAGGAGCAACAAACGAATCGCAAGATATAGTGGCATGAGATGGTACCAGTAAACAAACTTGAGCCAACAATAACGGGGCATCCACACCACTATTAAACAAGTCAATGAGGAAAATGGCACTTGCAGCAACCCTCCGGCAAGACAAGAATTGGAAGTTATGCCTTTCCAGTAGGCCCCCCGCAGTGGGTATGTACCATCAAGACGATAGGAAAAATACTTCAAACATCTTTTCTGGATTCCTTCCAGAAACAGACGCTGATATATATAGCGAAAATAGCAAACCACCGAGGCATACTCCATCTTAGTACGAACAAATGCATAATATATAGCCTTGAGAGCATCAATATTATTGAACTGCCAACAGGAACACACTAGGAAACCCAGAGTTCGAGATACCGAAGCATATACTGTAGTGATGTGACCCGTAAACTCCAATCAGGGAGTCAAACATGACCCCAAGATCCATAATCTCCGACTTTCTTAAAATGGTAGCGTTGTTTACAGTGTACTGTCGAATAATAAGATTATTAGTATAACAGCACACTTATCAATATTAACAGTTATATCGTTCTGTACAGACCAATCATTGATTATATCAAGGTTATGTTGCAGAATGTGGCAATCAGCATTAGTAGTTATATTAGAGAAAATTTTTAAGTCGGCGTATGCTAAAGTGTTACAAGTTAGACGTTGAAAGAGGTCGTTCATGAAGACATTAAATAGTAAAGGTCCCAAAGTAGAACCCTGTGAAACACCAGAAGACACAGTGTACACATTTGAGGAGAGCCCATTATACGATACATTGCAACTTCTATTGTGTAGATAAGAAAGCTATGAAATTAATTATGTTTTGACGCAATCCAACTTAGAAACTAAAAGCGAGTGGTTAATTGTATCAAAAGCCTTCGTGAAATCAGTGTAAACGACATCAATCTGTTGTACATTGATTCATTAATAAATTGTGTTATTCCCATCAAGTTGAAGACAGTAGATCTGCCAGCAAAAAAAAAACATGCTGCTGGAGAGAGATGAAGGTTTCAAGCAGTTATTAAATTTACGATGAAGTACATAATCAAATATCTTAATCACTAAGGTTGATATATATATATAAAACCCCTTTCCACATTAACTTCATGATGAACAAAATGGTTCAATAGATAATAAAATAAACGGTAGATTACATAAAATCATTCTTACACATAAATGAAATAAAAATTCCTCATTCGATTTTATACGTGTGTTTTTGTCATTCGTCGTTGCTTTTCGTCCAGCACATTAAAAACATATCGCAAACTGAAGATTTAATTTTTGTGCCATTGTAAATTAAATCGGAATATCCACTTATTAACTTATTTGCTTGGTTGGATAATGGTCGTTTTTTTGATACACCTAACTGTGGCATTATTATTATATATAACAATCTGTCTCCAAATAAGTACACGTCACTCACAATATACTTACTAATATTTAATATCGCAGACGAAATTGTGGAAACTGCAGATTGACAGAGAGAAGTTACTTCATAAGCGGAGCACAATAAAACATGGTCTGCTAATACTTTTGTCATTGGCGTTAAGCTGTTTAGGAATTTATGTATTATCATTATTATGCGATCAGAACTGTAGTATATTTTTGGAGTACAGTAGGACGGTAGTAAAACTTTTAGACTTTTAAATTACTTAGGACAATATTACGATCGAAAATCAAATGCATTGACGGACAATACATTTTCTCCATTTTTTTTTTAAATTAAGTTTGGATGCTATTTTCACCCCTTTAACATTTTTTCGGTACAAAAAAAAATATTTCGTTTAAGCTAAATTCTCGGATATTGACAACAAAATTACTTTGGTATAGAATTATGTTTGAAAAAGAACCGTTGTACATTGTACACGCGAGGGCTTTACAAATTAAGTAAATAAAAACAAATAAAAATTCCACACACTAGCAATAAATTCGTCTTTTTAAGGTACTACCTGGTTTGAGAGCCCTATGTAATTGAAATAAAACACAAATGTTTAAGCAAGTGTTGCATACGTACTTGAACGTATATTTGTGCGTATAGAACGATTTGAACTGCTTTTTTATTTAGTATTTGAACTGTTATATTTATGCTTGTAGAAATATATGTATATGCATCTCCACATATTGAACACTTAGCTGTTCGAAATAAAATTGTTTAAACATTTGTGTTTTATTTCAATTACATAGGGCTCTCAAACCAGGAAGTACCTTAAAAATACGAATTTATTGCTAGAGTGTATTTTTAAGGTACTTCCTGGTACATATATTTCTACAAGCATAAATATAACAGTCCAAATACTAATTAGAAAATCAGTTCAAATCTTTCTATACGCACAAATATACGTTTAAGTACGTACGCAACACTTGTTTAAACATTTGTGTTTTATTTCAATTACATAGGGCTCTCAAACCAGGAAGTATCTTAAAAACACGAATTTATTGCTAGTGTGTGGAATTTTTATTTGTTTTTATTTACTTAATTTGTAAAGCCCTCGCGCTAACGTACAACGGTTCTTTTTCAAACATGATTCTATACCTAAGTAATTTTGTTGTCAATATCCGAGAATTTAGCTTAAATAATGTGACATTTTTTAACTAATGAGTATGTAAACATAATGCAACTGACAACTACTTTTATTAATTTGTGAATAAGTATGAAGAGTATGTATTGCCAACCAAAGTAATTTCAAAGTTAAAATACATTGGAAAATTTTCAACTTCGAACAAACCAATGTTAATGTTTACGAATGATGGTGCCGCGAACATGCTTTCTGTAAAACAACATTTTGCTAAGTTGTCACATATTACATGTAAACTTCACTTGTGGCAAAAATTATTCGATTGTATTATCCTGAAGCAGAGGTTTTAATAGCGCATACAGAAACGGTGTTTGTCAATTCCCCAAAACATGTTTGTGAATTTCACAGAATTTGCCCCGATGTCCCTGAACCACAAGACCCGATTCTTACACGCTGGGAAACATGGTTATAAGCAGCGTTTTACTATTATAATATTCTGAGGATATAAAGAACATGGTTTTAAAATTCGATCCGGAAGAAACTGCAGCTATCAAACAAGGCCAGTCAAAATTTCCAGATAGTGAAGTTAAAATCAATTTAAAAACTATTCAGAACAATTATTTCGGGACAAATGGGCAATAGAAACATTAGAAAGTCATTCGCTGTGATTAATTACATCTTATTTCCAATTTAACATTCAAATATTCTTATTATAAATTATAATAAATAGGTATTATGATCGTTCATACTATATATTAGTAGAAAATGAATAAATGTGTTAATTTATTTTGTATCACTATTTCATCTATTTTTATTACATAGATACATACTAAAAAACCGAAAATCATTTTAACTTTCTCCTCTTTAAAACATTGTTGGTGGTGTTTTGTAACACATCTACATGGTTTAAAGTTTCCGATTGGATTCCTCGCTAGTTTCAATACTTAAAAATCAGTGCAATAAATTGTGTATACCTCATTGCACATACTTTAGTATTAAATATTTTAAATTAGTTGTTATAGTCCTTTTTATAGTTATTACAAATGTATAAAATATATTATATAATGTACAAAATTCGAAAAAATAAGATTTAAATAAAAGTATACCATTGAAAATTTTTCAACAATAATTTTTAATAATTAGTGGCAATGCGTACCCACAGGTGCACACAACCAAATATAGTAAATGACTTTGAACCTTAAAATAGCTTATAAATGTGCTTACACCCTCCCTCCAAGAGAAAACCAAAATTCTAATAGAAAATAAAATGCAGACCAATTATAGCTGTTGGAATCATTTATTTTCATTAGCGTTTTAGTATGATGAATGAATTCGTTTTTCATATTGAGTTTTAGAATACTGTTGAGAATCGTGATCACTATCGCTTGAAAATCTTCAATAAGATCACGTTTCTTTCACTGACTGATATTTTCGAATGTCTTTTCTGTGGTTTTCATTAAGCACTCTGGTCGGTCCGTTTTGAACTCAAACTCAAAATTCCATATTTCGTCACTACTAATGATTGTTTCAAAGAAGTTTGAGTATTTACGCCTAATTTGATACATTCTTAGTAATGAAGCAATTTGTAAAGAATAAATCGTGGATTCAATTTAGGAAGACCAAAACTTTCGATCAAAATATTACGCAGTTGATTATGGAATCCCAATTTTTAATTAACGATTTCAGCTTTTTTCTTACAATTTTTGGAGGCCCGACTTTTCACAAACAACCAGTAAACTTGAACTACCACCGCATTTTGATATGTTTCGATAGAACGTTTACAGAGTTATTCAAGAGTTAATCCGAACTCTATTTGATGCTAACTATTTTGCAATAGTCCGTCAAAAAACCACTAATATAGGTTGCCGCTTACAATAACAATAAACATAAGTGGCAACACTTATGTTAGTTTCTATTTCCAAACGTTCGGCTTGTTTTTAGATAGCGGATATAGAAGAGAAATGTAATGTGATTGATTAGAAGTCTAATTACCTCGTAATTATAGACGAATATTTCACTTGTAC
This sequence comes from Dermolepida albohirtum, assembly GCA_031893035.1. NCBI lineage: Eukaryota > Metazoa > Arthropoda > Insecta > Coleoptera > Scarabaeidae > Dermolepida > Dermolepida albohirtum. The sequence goes on along the minus strand of JAVIWB010005310.1, from coordinate 40,338 downwards.
CATTTTGCGCTGCATTGTCATTTTCATCTCCAATCACGACACGTAAAATACTCGTTCCACTTTGAGGCGGTATTCCACTATCAGTAATATTGATAAACAAATCGTAATACTTTTGTTCTTCCCTATCAAATTTTGCACGAGCACGTAACTCGTTTTCTGCTATTTCAAATTTCACTCTAATTTCGTTACTTATACTGTCCGCAAAACTGAAAATAAATGGTGGACCATTTTCTGGACTATCATGATCATCGGCTTCCAAAGTTGTAATTGTATTTGGTTCTTGATTTTCAAACCACACCACGAATGTCTAAAACAAATTATGTAGATATATAGTCTATGTACATACTAAAATAACGATTAAATTCATATAATAGCGAAAGATGGGATTAACTTGTTACGTAAAAATCAAATAGCAAAGAAAATATAATGAACTGATATTGAATAATGAAAAAAGTTGCACAAAATATTGAAATCTTACTGTTATTAGAAATGGTGCATTGTCATTTATGTCATCGAGAATAATAAATATTTCTGCCGATTGGGATTGAGCATTTTGGCTATTATTATTATCATAAGCGATAATGAATGCTTGATATGACGGAGAACCATTCGGTTTATCTCTATCTAGTTGTTTGGTAAGTTTGACACAACCGTCATTGTCTACATCTAAGAAATGTGTGTATTTTACATCAACCTGGTATACAATATTTTGTGGGGCACTCCTATCTTGAATATCTGGATCATATGCCTTTAAAACGATAATGCAACCTTCATATATTTTTTCCTCCAGAATACCAGTAATATTTCTATCGTATTCATAAAAAATCGGCAATTCGTCGTTTATATTGTCGATAAAAATGAATACCTTAGCATCATCTTGATAGATACCATCATTAGCCGTGACCGTCAAATTATAACTTGTGGTTCTTTCATAATCTAACGTAGCATTAACACTTATTCTACCTGTGGACTCTTCGATTTTAAAAGCGCCCTCTTCATTTCCTGATGCTATACTGTACGTTATAATAGATGCAGTATCTCTATCATTTGCTTTGACTTCAATTATAACAACACCGATATCTGTGTTTTCAGGTAAATTATCAACTCTGTAAGTGCTTTCTATGAATTCGGGTGAATTATCATTTCTATCCTCGATCGTTATTCGAAAAGTCTGTTGTGAAGAATTGGGCAAAGTCGTTCTTCTTAAAGCACTCGGTGAGTTATCACTGGCGTTTATAATTAAATTATATACACTTTGTTTTTCCCGGTCAAAGCTTTCTCTCGTAAATACTTCCCCAGTATTAGGATTTATTACAAATAACATTTCATAATTTCCTAATTCGTAACTTACTATATTATGTGCCGATGTGCCATCTTTGTCAATGGCTCTAACCTAAAATTTAAGAATGTATAATTAATAGTAATAATATGTAAGTACACTATTTATTAAGAGATCATTTTACAAATTTTGTTTTGAGTAAAAGAAAACCCAATTTAAACTATAACGATATTAATTTCCTATTACGCATCCTGCCAAGGTTAAGATTAACTTTTCGTTAGCACTGTTATTAGCAATTATATAATTGCATTCAGTGATTATAAAGAAACTTTAGTCAGATATCATTTTTACTTTAATCTCTTCATTTAAAAATGTTTCCTAAATAGCATTCTTTCAATACTTTACCTTAATTACTGGTGCGCCCTCTGCTTCATTTTCTAAAACACTACCAGTCACTATATCTACAAAATCGGGTATTTCATCATTTACATCTTCTATTTTAAAGTCAACAGTTACAGCTGCTGCCAAAGAATCTCTATTTTCAACTCTTACGGTCAATTGATACTCTGTCACAGTTTCATAATCAAGCTGCCTACCTAATGTTATTTGAGCTGATGTACCATTGAGTGGTGTCAATTTGAAAGTCGAATCTTTATTTGTTTGGGTAGTATGACCTCTTATCAATTCAAATCGAAGATCTTGCCAGTCAATATTAGATCTATAAAAGAGTATTTAATTTTTAAAAATTAACATTTCTATTTATATATTTCGAAAATATTATTATGGAACCCAAAAATAAAATTAGTTATATTTAAGTTGCGAGCGTAATAAAAAGAATAATCAATTGCATGTTACGTTTGTCCTTCTAAACTATGGTATAACTAATCTCGGTATCTTCTTTAGATGTAATAAGTTCTTTTTTGTGAAATGGCCACGTTTCAGCATGTAATCATTACAATTGTAAATAAAAACGAAATAAATCGATTATTATGCAGAAGCTGATTTAAATTAGATTAATTGCAGGTACTTATACGTCATGTCTAAAAAGTTAAATATACATTCAAATAAATTGGCCAATAATTTATTTTACTTATTCCTTTCAGTACATTTTACTTACAGATGAATTATTTTCAAAATAAGCAGCAATTGCATAATAAAAACTAATAATTTTGTTTCGAATTAAAGTTTATAGTACCGGGTTGGATTGAAATTGCAGCCCTGAGGATGTCTGTTGCAAGGGCGGACGAAATGTCTGAAAGTGAAGCGACAGAACTAAAGACCGGTTTCAGCGCAGAAGCCCGTGATAAAGTATGTACAAAAACCGAGCAAGTCTATAAACCATATTATAATAATACACAACTTAATTCATGTGGTTAAACTTCATATGTTATAAAGTATCATGAGTTAGTACTATGGATTTCGTAATATAGTAGATTCAAAAAAATTGGCTACCTTACGTCATAAAACCATATCTTCCTTAGTTATATTATGTTCTAGTCATGTTCGATTATAAGTTATTGATATAATTTATATAAAACGGGAAGAATTACAAATAATTATACACGTTTATGCATATATTTTGCTTTCTTTCTCTCGCACTAATTTTACTCTTCTCGATTCAAAACCATCAACAAGACAAAGAAATGTGCGTACCGAAGAGAATATTGCTGCTGTAGCGCGAAGTATTGAAGAAGACACCAAAATGTCGATTCCTCGTCGTTCTCAACTTGTTGGCCTTTGTCCTCAGACTACGTGGAAAATTTAAAGTAAGGATCTTGGCTTACGTGCCTATACCATCGTTTGTGTCGCATTTTTGCTCATTGGGCTCATTTGAAACTGGCCGAAGATGAGCATTTTTATCAAAGAATTGTGTTTAGTGATGAAGCTCATTTCTGGTTAAATGGCTACGTCGATAAGCAAAATTGCCGTATTTGGAGCGAAAACAATCCTCGAGCCGTAAACGAATCACCATTACATCCATTAAAATTGACTGTTTGGTGCGGTTTACACGCTGGCGGTATCATCGGTCCTTATTTTTTTTGAAATGGGGAAGGAGCTGCCGTTAGGGTGAATGGCGAGCGCTATCGAGCCATGCTAACGGAATTCTGTTTCCAAAAATCAGCTAAACATCAACGACATTTGGTTCCAACAAGACGGCGCAACTTGCCATACAGCACGCTTAACAATCGATTTATTGCAAAATCAATTTGGTGACAACTTTCACTTCCAGAAGTGATCCTCTTCACTGGTCCCCGCGTTCGTGCGTTTTAACGTCTTTGGATTACGTTTTTTGGGGCTATGTTAAGTCATTAGTTTATGTCGACATACCAGCAACGCTTGAAGTATTGGAAGCCAATATTCAACCCACCATTGACGCCATACGCCCAGATTTATTGAAAAAACAAGTCCAGAATTGGACTGATCGAATGGACCATGTAACTCGTAGCCGCGGCGTACATATGGCTTAAATCATATTTAAAAAATAAATGCCGTGAAATTATATTCCAGATCATGATTAAAAAAATTTCATTCCAACAATATTTCTGCCTTGTATTATCATTTAAAGTTCTCAAGCTCTTAAAAATACACCCGTTATATTTACGTTCACATTTCAATATCACTATGTACTCCGAATCACCAGGCTGATAAATAGTAAATATCTTCGGTTTCTCTCTACGTGGTATTTACCCCATCTGCGAGTAAATCGCTATGCTGTAAGTTTAGGATTGTTATCTCATTGATAAGAAAAGATAAAAATCTATTACCTGCCGGAAACGAAAGTAAAACATTGTTCAATACAGTCCTATAAACCACTTTAGTTGTGGTTTTTCTTAACCCAGTCAATTGAATCCGACCTTCTTTTATGTTTTTTGTTGCATGTTTTCTGTATTATTTTTCTTTATTTCTATTCTATATTTTCTGTATTATTTATTCTTCTTTAGTAGATAATGAACGTAAACTCTGCCAAATTAAAATTATTTCACTCACACCATGTACCTTTTGTCACTTCTATTTTCTATTCAACACACAAAAAGTAATTTAAAGGTAACATCGTCGGCGTATTGTAGGAGAATCAACATCATAATCTATCTTAATATTGATGCTGAGCCCATTACTTTTTAACTTGGTTCTAGATGAAGTAATTAAGCAGAGTAGAGGTAGACTGGAAGTATATCCAGTTGGATACTGGAGATTAAAATGTGTACGCTTGACGGAACTATGTTATGCGGATGACATGGTGATAATAGGGGGAACAGAGAAACAGCTGCAAAGAAATGTTACTATTATTAATGAAGAACTGAAGAAACTAAATATGAAAATAAATAAACAGAAAACTAAAACAATGATAATTGGAGCACGGAAGGAGAAGCACAGGATACAGATAGATAGCGAGATAATAGAGCAGGTGGATAGATTCACATACTTAGGCGTGATAATAAACAAGAACCCTGGACGACGAAATAAATGAAAGAATAGCAAAGACCGGTAGGTTATATAACAACATAAAGAACAGCTTCCTAAGAAAGAAGGAAATACCAAGACAGGTAAAAGCGGAAATAATTAGAAAAGTTGTAAAACCGACAATGACATACGCGTGCAAATTTTGGACAACAACACAGAGGCAGAGGAGTAGACTTACAAGCACAGAGATGAGATTCCTGAGAAAAATAGAGGGGAAAACGAGGATGGATAAAATTAGGAACCAGGTATTTAGGGAAAATTTAAATATAATCCCAATAGAAACGACGATAGAACAAGGTCAGGTAAGGTGGTTGGGTCATATAATGAGAAGGGGCGAGGAGAGGTTGATTAGGCAGGTGTTTGAGGCCAGGGAGATTGGAAAGAGGAAGAGGGGTAGACCGAGAAGAACGTGGAGGGATGAAGTGCGGGCGGCGGTGGAGAAGAGGGGAGTAGGATGGGAGAACATAAAGGCTTTGGCGAGCAACAGAGGAAAGTGGAGGGAGATATGGAGAGGGAAAGCGGAGGACTCGATTCCAGCATGACTCGACACCGAAAGGTATAAGAGTCTATAGGATTAAGTAAGTAATATTGATGCTGATGCTGCAAACGTTTCGCTAATCTGACAATATACCAATGGTGTTACTTTTCTCTACCATCGTTTCTGTGAATACGTACTTGGTTATAATGCATTTGTAAACAAGTTTATAGAAAGTATAGATTTAGAGATATTATAATATCTCGAAATATTTTTCTGTTTAGGAAGTTTTTTACTTCTTCCGATCTCAGAACGATGTTAATTTCGATTCATTTTATTTACACATAGTAAATAATTATCATCACTAGAACTACCGAATCGTGTTTGCTGACAAACCAGTATCGCAGAAACGCGTGCACGTAGAGAACACGGTATGTAGTCCAATCATGGAGTCGGTCTTCTTTGCTACAGTTATGATATGTAATTATCGCTATATTATAGTGCGACCAATTTTATGTATAGCATAATTATGTCTAAACCTTTACGTTATCGGAAAAAAAGGAATATCGAAAATGCTTATAAGGACTTTCTTTTTAATTTACTTTTTATACTAACTTTATAAATTACAATTTGGTTTAGTTGCTAAAAAAATTCCAATGGAGTACATACAATCTCAAATAGAAATTATCATCTCGAATAACATTACAAAATCGTAGCGATCAAATTGAAAATATTAAATCTGAATTATGTAATAAAAAGCTGTAACTATCTGTATTCTAGACATGGACAACAGTCATTGTCGTTAACTAGTAATAGATTAAAAAAATGTACTAGTGAAGCAGTTTTCAAGATTATTGGTTGGATTGAAAATTTTCAGCTCTCAATATCGTGTCGCAACAATGCCTTGTGGGTCGTTCTATTTAAAAATACGTGTAGGAACTTCATAGATGTAACATGCAAATTTCATGCTTTAGATCTTGTAGCGAAAATTATTAAAAAGTGTTGAGTAAATGAATTAATAACTCAAATAAAAGTCGTGTTTCTTAACTTTCCTAAACGAATTCGAGAACTTAAGAGACAGTGTCCCTACATTCGTCAACCACCACGTTCAATTTTTAGGAGTTGAGAAAGTGTAGTAATAATTATAATGCTTCTACACATCGTGCTAGATTATTTCAATTACGCAAATATTAGATTACTGGAAGATGTACAACGTTTGTTTTCTTCGTATAAGAACATTTTCTCAACGTGACAAAGATGTCTCAGTGGTATGTTTCGCAGAAGAGCAAGTGTTTCAGGATATTTTATAAATGATTACGTATACCTTGTTAACTCATCGATTATTTACTCCAATGCAGACGGCTATGGTACTCCGAACTTGGCAGCTCTAATTGTCACAATTATGAATGTTAACCATTACTAATTTCAATTTAATATTTTAAAAAACAAGACACCCTATTTGATTGATTTTGAAACAAAAAAATAACTCGAATGCGAACGAAGTCTACGGCTATACTGATTTGTTTACAGAGGTGAGAGGCACTGCATTCGAAAGTGCATACGCACTTCTTCTGTACCAGCGTCAGTCTCGTTATTTAATAGCCACACCTCGTATATTAGGCATCTTATAAAAATTGCTGTATTTTAGAAACGGTAGTATTTCTAATTATAGATATTAAAATAATATTTTATAAATATACATATTGACTAATTTAATAAGCGAAAATGTATTTTAATGGTATTTTATGTAACGACGAAATTATAAAAAAGTGTGTATTTATATATCAGTTTGTTTTTAGAGATCTGGTAAAAAATTGGTTAGAACACTTCTTATGGCAGCAGAATTTTTAAGAAGCAATTTCATTTGCTTTTTGTTTTAATTAGTAAACAGTAAAAACGCTATCGAAATAGTTCCTATGAATACAAGTAAGAGCGAATGAAAACATATTTCAACACCTAGAGATAATAAACATTTGAAAAAGTATCATAACACATCCTTTAAAGAGAATTGAAAGGTTTATCTAATGAACTGTGAGTCCGGTAAATACCATGATTTTCTCGAGAACGGCAAGATGACGACAGTGCGCGGCAAATCTAAATGGGCATAGCTGATAGCACCATAAGAAAAAAGCCTTAAGTAAAAAAATACCAACATTGAAAGTTATATGTAGAGTTGAATAATCGTATCTGCCTGACAAAACGAAATCTCTTATTATGTCAATCAACAGTTAATATTAGTTGTATAAAAAAACAGATGATGTTTTGGTGTATAAACAGATTTTAATGTCGATTTTTGTATAAAGTACCGGTAATGTTTAATTTCTAAATTTTACGTAAAATTCGGGAAATCAAACAAGCGTTTGACTATAGAAATGGGTCACATGAAACATTGTACGAAAGAAAAACGTAAACCTTATTTTAAAATTGAGAAATGAGGGTAAAACACAAGTTTTACAGCAAAAATTTTAAGTTGCTCTCAAAATATGGCAACAAATGCACTAAAATAGAAATTAGGCTTCCAAAAATGAGTAAGATCAAACGTCCATGCGAACAACCATTGTGCTAAAAAGATTAATGCAAATAAATCCATTTATCAATTCTAGGCAAATATAAAATCAAATGAATCCCGATATTGACAGCACGACGATCAACAAACGACGTATATTGCAGCTACATTTACATGCTCGAATACCTAAAGTGTACCCATTATTGAGTCGCCGAGGTGTTTTGCGTTGATTAGAATTTGCAAAGAATCATATCAATTGAGAGTCACAAAAGTGTCACAATATTTTATAAAACGATGAGTCAAAAATATGTTTATTTTGTTCAGATAGAATTAAAACTTATATGCGACGACCGAAAGCAAAAGAATATGAACCTCAATATACCATAAAACATGGTGGTAGCAATATCATGATTGGAATTAGGTTTGGAGCAGGTTCAATTTTCTGGATAATCAATCAATATGTTATGAAATACCTTGCTTCTCTATACTGAATAAGAAATGACGCTGCACTGGTCGTTTTAACAGGATAATAATCCCAAACAAATGTCTAGAGCAGCAAAGGCATGGTTTGCTGAGAATGAGGTGCATATAATATGGCTTGCGCAATGGCTAGACTTGAACCCCATAGAGCATCAGCGTCGAAAAAGTAATAAGCACTTCAAATCAGAAACATTTATGAACAGTAGTGCAAAATGCTTGGCACTCGATTTCTCTCAAGCGACGCCAGGATTTAGTGGACTCTAGGCCACGTCTATGTGCTACGGTTCTATATAAAATATTACGACACTTTTGTGGTTCCTTACAGGTAAAACATTTCAGTGACATTTTATTTCATAGTAAATTGACAGAGTATATGAGCAATGTTTTCTTTTATTCAGAAAATTGGACCTACCCCGAACCACGAAAACTAATGATATTTCCAATCAGGTTATTTCCACCTCCACTTTTGGTTTTTATAGTATATTAAAGTGCATTTCGGTCGTCGCATATAAGTTTTAATCCTATCTGAACCAAATGGAGATATTTTTGCCTCATCACTCCACAAAATATTGCGCCATTTTGTGATTTCCAATTGATATGATTCTTTGCAAATCCTAACCTACGCAAAACATTTCGGCGACTCAATAATGGTACTTTTCTGGGTATTCGAGCATGTAAATTTAGCTCTCGTAAATGTCTTCAAATCATCGAGCTGTCAATGTCAAGATTGACTTGATTTTTTATTCAGTAAAATCATTATTACACCACAAAATATTAATTTACTTAAACACCTATAATTTATATTTATTTAATGTAATTATTTAGTTTTATTAAACAAAGCTATTAATTCACATAAATTAAAGTGCACATCGATTTTTCTGCATAGTGTATGTCCGATTCGATACCATGCATTTGCTCGCTACACAACGACCTGTCTCTATCGGCCAGACACGACTATCCAGCTCTAATTATATAATGTAACTAAATTTTAAAATATATAAATATATTACTGTTTAAGATATCTACGTACACGTATTATATTAAATTATTATACTTTAGCTATATTGATAACATTCACAGTTTAGTAAAGTTTTTGATTAAAAACCACCCTGTCCCTTGTATAATTAATTACAATTAATAATATACTGTGGCAGAGTGGCATTACTTACTGGGCGGTTATTACTGCAAAAGCGTAATCAAAATCACTAAAATTTTCTTTAACATATATTGATTCTTTCGGATAATCTACAAATGTTGGCAACTGCTTATCTGAACCTACAACCGTAATTTTAATGTCACCGGAATTTTGTTTTCTTTGTGATATATCTACTGGATTATCATTGACGACAACTTGTGAATTAAAAGTAATTCCTCGTTTCTAAAAAAAAAAACAAATTGAAGGAAGAATTTTAATATTAATTCGTTAATTTTTAATACGTACGTCGACTAAAGAATTATTTAGGTATACAACGCCAGTTCTATTATCAATTCTAAAATACACATCGAAATCGCCTGCACTTTGCAAAGCATAAGTCAATCTAGCATTATCGCCATCATCAATATCATAAGCGAATACTCTCATTACTTCCCGCCCAACTTTTAAGTCTTCGGAAACACTGGCTTCATTTTTCTAAGGAAATACAAAATAAATTTAAAATGTATTATTAAATAGCGTACAAAACAAATAATCAAAGCATGAGTATCAGATTTAAAGGAAAATTATACAAACCAATTTATCTAGTTGTGGTGGGTTATCGTTAATGTCTGCAATAGTAATTTTAAATGTGCAAATATCGGCCAAAACTGGCCAACCATTGTCGTTAGCACGTACTGTCAAATAAACTTCCTTCTGTCTACTGGGTTCATCTCTATCGAATACAGTTGCTGTTGTTATTCTTCCAGTTTCATTATTAATGCTAAAGTGGCTTCGAATACCTTCTCGTTGTATTATTGAATAGGTAACGACACCACCTGATTCTGGTGGATCAGCATCAGTAGCATGCACCTGATGAATAAGAAAACTTGAAAATATTATAATGCAAATGGCTCATAAATATCCAACGCAACATAAATAGAAATGAAATGTAACTACGGCAAAATAAACTTACAGTTGTTACGTATAAGCCTCTAGGCTGTTCTTCTTCGATTATCGTGTTTGAATATTTAGCACAATCACTAAATATAGGCTTATGATTATTTCCCGTATTTCTGCCTACACTTGTTCGAATTTCTGATCTTGTATTAGATTTATCAGATTCATTTTCATCTATTGTAGTGGAACCTAAATAGAAAGAAAAGTATATAAATTAATCACATATTTTTTGTTATATAAATTTGAATACAACATCAACAAATAAAGTTAATACGTTCCTTCAATTGACAAAATGTTAATAGAAATTACATATTTATCAAATCAAGCAAGAATTGCGATTATAAAACAGCAAAAAAGAGTTTTATCTGAGTCGCTATAAAAAATTGGTATTTTTTTGCATGTAGTTTTTGTTCTGTAAATAGATTTTTTTTGTAAAACTAAAGCATCTATTTTATTATATCGTTACACTATACTCTTATGTGATGCTAACAAAATTCAAAATTGAAATACTAATATCTTTTTATTATTTACATATGAGAAAAATTTATATTTTTCCATCTAAAATAAATTGTTAAATAATATATTTATCTAAATTTTAGACTCGTCTATATGCCATCCTTTATTTTGAATCACTGCAGCACACAATCGAGGCATTTTTTCTAATTTTCGTAATGTCTCAGGTTTTATTTCACTCCATGCCTCTTGCAGGTTTTTTTTTCAGATAATAAAATATATAATTTGGAAATTTTTTTACGCTAAGTATGGAAAATAATGTCACTTAAATGACCCCCGTTTTCAGCTTCGCAATGATGGGCTCGATTTAGAGCATTTGCCATAACATCTTTCAAAATTTGTGGCTGTAGCGCTCGAATTTCTGCAACAATGTTGGCCTTGAGTTCAAGGATTGTCTCGGGCTTGTTCACATATATTCGCTCCTTCAAATAACCCCAAAGAAAATAGTGGGGTGCTGACAAATCTGGCGGACGCGTTGGCCAATTAATTTCCGAATTTCTGGATTATTCACTCTCCAAAAATTTGACTTAAAAGTGCCATTGTGTCTCGGGCAGTATGGGCAGTGGCTCCAGCCTGCTGAAACCACATCTCAGGTCTGTTTTCAAGAGCAGGACGTAAACAATTTTCTATCATAAACCGATACCGCTCTCCATTTACGGTTACAGCACTTCCATCTTCATTTTCGAAGAAGTAAGGCCCAATGATATTTTCAGATGTAATGCCACACCATACTGTACACCTAATGGGTTGTAATTGGCGTTGATGAATGGCTCTTGGATTTTCAGAACCCCAGAACATACAGTTTTGCTTATTAACAAAGCCATTCACATAAAAATGAGTTTCATCACTCATAATCAGATTTTCAATAAAGTTGATTTCATTTCTCGCTAACTGTTGAAATTTAACTACAAAATTTAGACGTTGCCGACGATATGCGGGTTTTAGTTCTTGCAGCAATTGCACCTTATATGGGAATAACAGTAAATCTTTTTTAAAATGCGCCGTAATGACGTACGAGCCATTCCTAGTTGAGCTAAATGCCTTCTGATAGATGTTTCAGGTGTTTCGTTAACACTTTGCTCTACACGTTCAATCTTTTCCGCAGTGCGAATTAAACGTGGTCTACCGGTTCGAGGCAAATCTCTTACAGTGCCATGTTGGTGGTGGCGATGAACTAAGCAACGAATAATTGCTTCAGAGGGCGAAATTCTGACGTTAAAATGTCGACGATATGCTCTTTGCGTTAAAATAATTGATCGCTGATTTCAATAATAAAATTCTATTATTCTGGTTCTTTGTTCAGTTGTGAATGAATCTCTCCATTATTTATTCTCCAAGTGTTATTTATATAATCTGAAAAATATATATATAAACGCAAAAGTTATTAAATTTTTAAACCCCATCCATGGTGAGTTTTGGCCCACCCAGTAAGACGGAAAATAGACATGCGCGTGGGTGCGTGCGCGCGACTGAGGGCGCAGGCGAGGGTGCGTGTGCGTGCGTGTACATATATACCGAAACTCTAATGTTTCGACAACTTTATTAAAACATCTTTTTTTCTTAGTCTTCATCAGAACATACTATAAAATAATTGCTTCAAGGACAAATTCTATTTATATATTACACGTAAACCTTATTTAAAAACATGAAAGAATTGTTTCCTAGTATTTAACATTAATATTCCGTTTTTAATATTATTAATACCACGTCCCAACATGAAAAAATTAATATGAGAACTTAAGATAAAATAAGGGTATATATATTTATTAATAAAAAAAAAACTTTTTTGCTAAAAATCTGGTGTGATTCTTGAATTTCTAGATTATGTTCAGTGACGAATCGAACAGAGAGCGGTAACAGCAAGGGCTCAGTTTGTGAGAAGAGTTCCGAATGATATAGTGAAGCTGGCGATGTCAAAACTGTAAAACATCTGTCTGTCATGATTTGGTTCTGCATAACGTCGAAAGATTCCAGGTCCATGTATTATTACTGTGAAGGCACAATGGGGTAAGAACAATACAAATACATATTAGAGGATGTTCTGCTTCCATATTTATACGAACTAGGCACTAACCAAGGCCCATATACTTCTCGTAAGGTAAAATCTGTGACGAACTTTTTTGAGTGGATTTTCCAGTGCTTCCATGAATGGGAAATTCTCTTTACCTAAACGTTATTGTAAATGTGTTCATTGAAATCTGTAGTCTATTCAAGAGAAAATATCACCATTCAAGATGTGTTGCAAAATGATTGCATGATTAAAGAGTTAATAAAAGCATGCAAGTACGTAAAAAAGAGTACGAGCAGTGATAAGACCAAAGTTTGAAATTACGAAACCATTTCTACAAAAGTATTACTTTTGTATATATTACAACAAATATTTGTCGTTACTCTTCAATTTATTTATTTGTTACACAACGAAAAACGTCGCTATATGCATACACGCTTAATAATATTTACACTTATCATTTTAAGCATGAACTCACAAACTCTTCATGCTTAAAATGGATAGGATCTGTTAAATATTTCAAGCACAGGATATGTTTCCACAGTTGTTTCAAAAAACCGAGTGCGCCATTGGGTAAAAATATTCTTATAGGCAGAAAACGACCGTTCTACATCCAATGATGTAATATTTGCATAATTGAAATAATCTTTGAAACTAATTAACGAATCCGTAGAGAGACCCTTTGACAAGTCTGTATCAACAGTGTAAAATCCGAATCTTGGTCTAAAGCACTTTAAAACTTTTCTAAAACACAATATTTGGCGTGTTCGACAGCGCATAACTTATCTGCGTACATTATCTGTATTGATTTCACTAACGGCAACGAAGGATTTTCTAATTTTCTTATTACCTCTACTAGTCAAAATTGTTGTGAATAGTTTGCAAATCCGTTTTAACCTGACCATCTTGAAATTTTGTCTGGCTTTTCTTGATAGCTGCAACTTGTTTCATATCGAATTTTAAAACTAACTATGAAATGATTCTAACTTCAACACATCTAATACAAACGAATCATAATATACATAAAGAATTTAAACCGGAAATACCTCATATATGTAACAAAAGTATAAAACTAAATTTCTTGAAATGCATGGAGATTAATAAGTGTAATAAACTCAATTCTGTTACCCTTCTTAATGATCAATTAGATTTAAACAATTCACATCTTCTAAATTTAACTTAATTCTTAGTACTCATTACATCTATTTTAATTTCTTTCTCCAATTGTACCTAATAATTTCAGTAGTTCTTAATGTTTTCTTGTTATTTATATTGGGTCTGGGAAAAAGTTCGTGGCGTTTTTCCCGATAGATGGCATTGGTTGCCGATAACTAAAGAACAACAAGTCACAGCGACACCACCGACGGCTCGTTTTTTAGATGACCTTCCGAACGTTAGTTTGAGCGTAGAAACATTGTAATCGGTGCAGTGGTTGGAAAGTTATTCGCACTTGAAAATGGAGAAGAATAATGAGAAATTTCGCTATATTCTGCAATATTATTATGATAAGGGGAAGAACGCTGCGCAGGCTTGTGATAAAATTTGTGCTGTGTACGGTGAAGGTACTTTATCGAAATCTGTTGCGCGGAAATGGTTCGCTCGCTTTCGTTCTGGAAATTTCAATGTGAAAGATGAGTCACGCTCCGGTCGTCCAATCACTGAAAAATCTGATGAATTTCTTGAAAAAGTCCAACAAGATAAGCATATCAGCAGTGTCGATATTGGCATGGAACTAGGCATTGACCACAAAACTGTTTTGAACCATTTACACAAAGCTGGTTACAAAAAAAAGCTTGACGTATGGGTTCCTCATGAGTTGAGCGTGAAAAACATGATTGACCGAATTAACATCTGCGATGCGCTGCTGAAACGGAATGAAATCGAGCCGTTTCTGAAACGTTTAATAACCGGAGATGAAAAATGGATTACGTACGATAATCGGAAGCGTAAAAGATCGTGGATAAAGGATGGTGAGCCGTCACAAGCGTTCGCTAAGCCAACATTGACGCCAAAAAAAGTGATGCTGTGTGTATGGTGGGACTGGAGGGGAATCGTCCACTACGAGCTACTTCCAACTGGTCAGACGATTGATTCTCAACTCTACTGTGCACAACTAGAGAGATTACGCCAGGCGATTGAAAGAAAACGGCCCGAATTGATTAATAGGAAAGGTGTTGTCTTCCATCATGACAACGCCCGACCACACACTTCTTTGATGACCCGTCAAAAATTGAGAGAGTTTGGTTGGGAAGTTTTGATGCACCCACCTTACAGTCCGGATATAGCACCCTCTGACTATCATCTGTTTCGATCTCTGCAGAACTCTCTCAATGGAATTAAGTTGGTTTCAAAAGAAGCCTGTGAAAACTACTTGATTCAGTTTTTCGACCAGAAACCACAGAAGTTTTTCACCGATGGGATCATGGATCTACCAAAAAAATGGCGAAACATTGTCGATAATAATGGAGCATATTCGGTTTAAATGAATTCGTCCACGCGCCATGCGGGGACCAGTTGAATTTTACTGAAAAAACGCCACGAACTTTTTCCCAGACCCAATATTTATAGATATTTCTAAGCAGAGTAGGAAAAAATTCTGCTCGCGAGCACAATTTTATTTAATTCGTTCGTTTTAAAATTTGTGCTCGCGAGTTTTATTACTTAACTCGCGAGCACAAACTCAACTCGTAAGAATAGTTCTTTTTCATATGGAAAATATAACTCGCTTGAATTGAATTCGTTCGCGAGCGAGTTTAATTCGAGCACACTCCGTACTCTGTTTCTAAGAATTTTCTTTTACCAACAAATAATCTTGAATGTATATTTTACCTCTACCCCTTTCTTGTAAGAGAATTTAATTATTGCTTTTCGTTTTCCTATATAAAGGAGATTGTAACCTATACTGTACTTGCTTGAAAATGTCATAACAGACGAAACTAGTCGTAGTGGGAAATTTAGACAAAGTGTTTTATTTATTCCCTATTGAAATAGCGGTTTACCCATTCATTTTGAAATATGTATGTAGTCCAAAGAACACAAAAACAAGTATTTTAGATTGTTACAATAACAAAAATAGATTCGTGCAAGGTTACGATTAATTTTCGGTTAATTATATTGATCAATACCACCTATCAGAACAATTCATAATATTATTACAAAATTTAATACCGGAGTCGGTACTATGCAATTCATTTAAAAAACTTGCAATGTCTTGCCTAAAGTAACGAAAGTAAATATTATTTGTTACATGCATTTAGATAAACCAGGCCTCCGAGGCCCACAAGCAATTCTTTTATATTAACACGTCTCAGTTTGTTATTGCTGGCGTATCTGTGTTTTCAAATAATTTAAAGTAAACGAATTTGCACGTTTGTACAAGTCAGAACCTGCATTTTTACAGGATGCATAAAAGTGTGTACAAAGTGTAAAGTTTGGCGATCCGAAGTTCGAGCCAACGTGTGGTTGTAATGGGCAAATGAGCGCGATGAACCAGAGAAAGTGATGTTTCAGGGGTATAAAATAATAACATATCGAACATTGATTTCGAAGAAAACCCAATAGCGATGACATAAATGCAGAAAATATTAGCAATAGTGATAATCCAAACCCAAATATTGCAACTGCAATTTTTTATATTTCTCCAAGCAGCCTGGAATGGAGAATAGAACCACCAGCTAAAAATAAAATACATAATATTATTCGGACCTGATTGCACCCGGCTTGACACAAATATGGCTGCTGCACAAAGAGAAGCTTTTCAGTTACTTGTGACTGAAGTTATTTTGCAAGAAATTATCTATTGTACGAATTTAGAAGCAAATCGTGGACTGATGTAACTGTTGATAAACTTTATGCATCTTTAGTTGACAAATACTGGGATGTTCTTGCACGGGAACTTTTTTCTGATGAATTTGCTAATCGAGCCACGATGTCTATAAATATTTCGATTTGAAGAAATACGAAAACTTATTATTAGATTTTACGATAAAAGAACTCAAGCAACATACTTAGTAACCGGTAAATTAGCACTGATATATTACATATGGGATGTGTTTATTCAACAATACAAAACGTGCACATACCAATGAAACGATTTATAAACAACTTATTGCCTTCAGAGACAGATACCGATTTGTTCAGTATATGCCAAGTAAGTCTGCAACATATGGTTTGAAAATATTTTGGATGTGCGAATATGAATCTGGTTTTATAATTAGTGGTTGATTGCCAATGTAGGGATCCTACGAATAAGAATCTGGGATTTGAAACAGTGCAAACTTTAGTGTGTAGTATTCATAATTTTAGTCTGAATCTGACAATTAACAATTTTTCACGAGTGCTCCATTAACATTGTACCATTTGGGAGAAAATAGTACTCTTGATGGTATGTATAGCTCGTCAAAATAAGCGAGATATTCCAAATGAAATGAAAGCATTGAAAATTCGTTTAGGTACATTTTTATTTTACTTCAACAACAATGTAAACATAGTAAGTTACGCATCTAGAAGGAATAAATGCGTATTTTTACTATTCATACTTTTACTAAGCACTAACCATCATGACACAACTGTCAATTACGACGCTACAAAAAAAATTCGTTGGCGTTATGCACCATACACATGTAAAAGGCAAAGTACGCGATGTCCTACGACGCTTTATTTAATATAATTAATTTGGCAGCACTAGATGCCTTCAGTGTTTTGACCAAAGAATATCCAAATTATAACGGTGGTGTCACTCACAAAAAAGAATCTGTCTAAGAGTTAGCAAAGGAACTGGTGAAGTCTCATATGGTAAAAAGATCAACTAACCCTGACATACGATGTAGCATTGAGTTTTGAAAAAATTTATTGATATCTTTAATCCACCTACAGCTCAAACAAATGAAACGATCAAGCGAAACAGATTCTAAGTGTGTCCATAAAAAATAAATCGTAAAAATAAAATGGTATGTCCTAATTGCAAAGATAATATACCGGGTGTCCCATGGGATAATTGCCACAGTTTAAGGATGTTTTACTGAAGCAATTTCAAGTTAAATATGTCCATAACTCCTATCACAAGCATTTGAAGTTCTAGATAACCCTACTAATGCAGGTTTTACGTACCGCTGTTGATTTCGTTTTTAAAAAAATCAGTGTGGCTAAGGTTCCACAGTTATTACTGTAACAGTAAACGTCAATTAAATTAATTTAGAATTTATTTTTTCGTGTTGCATTAAAATAATCTTAAAAGTGTTCATTTTTTCTGATAAAAAATACGTCGATATTCATTCGATTATAGATTGTGTAATGGAAATAGACGAGTGGCGTTTGATAAATATCATCGACAATCTGCTACTACTCGTAAATTGCCTTGTGAAACTGTTTTTAATAATGTCCATCGATGTTTAAGAGAAACAGGCAAGCTTCTGAACGCCTCGTGCAACAAGAACTTGCTCAAGAAGAAGCAATACTTAAGATGGTTGACGCTCAACTCTCTACTAGTGTCAGAATAATAGCTAATAGACTTAACGTAGACTGTATAAAGGTATGGGGAACTTTACACAATTTTCGGTTTGCACCCGTACCATATCTTACCCGTATAAGCTTTAAAATATGGCGACTTTGCATCGAGACTTGAATTTACTCGCTGGTTAGTGAGGAAATTAAGAGTTCTGTCGGAAAATATTGTTTACTGGTGAAGCCTCTTTCATCAGAAATGACATCAAGAACATCAAAAATTCACATTATTGGCCGTTCGAAAATCAACGGGAAACTAGTAAATCCCATTTTTAAGATAGATTTTTCGGTAAATGTTTAGTGTGTCTCTTATTATTTACGTTTTCTAGAGAATGACCTTACAACATTACTGGATGATGTTTCTCTTAATGTAAGGCGTTGAATGTCGATACAGAACGATGGTGCACCTCCGCACTTTGGTAGACAAGTAATAGATCTCCTTAATCAACATTATATGAACCGGTGATTGGAAGAGGTTCAACAGATGCTTGGCCGCCAAGGTCACCAGACTTAAATTCTCTAAATTATTTTTCTGGGGAAGGCGAAAAATTTAATTTATGCAGAATAATTTAAAACAAAGAACAACTTGAAAACAGAGGACAACTTAATCACTGAAGGTTGATATATAACCCCTTTCCACATTAATTTTCGTATTCTGTATATGTACGTATTTCGACAACTGTCATTATCAGTAGATAATTAAACAGTGTTGCACCTGGAAAACAATGGCAAACACCTGCACCAAACAAATTCCGTACCCGATCTAGTATGCGTTTTGGCTTTCAACGGTACAGATCGTGTGCGTGTTTCGTACGGGTATTTTTTTGCCGTAGATTTACAGGTGCGACACTGTTTAACTATCTGCTGATGATGACAACTTTGTTGTCGAAATACGTTTACAGAATACGAAAATTAATATGGAAAGGGGGTTATATATCAACCTACAGTGATTATGTTAATCAACCGCAGGCTCCATCAAAATTATCTTAGAGAACGACTTGTTGCTAGAATTATGGATGCCGCAGAAATTATTTCTGCTGATTCTGAGACAGTTAGAAGAGCTAGGCTATGTATACACTAACTGGGTGGAATAATACCTGCATTAGTAGTGTTATCTAAAACTAAAAATGCTTATAACAGTTATGTTAGAGATTTGAGCATATGTTCATTAGATATTTTTAACTTGAAATTGTTTCGGTAACACATTCTTAAGCTGTGGCATCATGTCATGGGACACCTGGTATGGTAATTGTTTTTTGTAAAATGATTTCTGGAATGTAGTTTTATTTCAATACATTTATGTTGTGGCATTTTATAACGAGTTTTAACAGTCAGGCTGAATGTTAAAGTAGATGATATTGTACCAGATATGTTTCCTAGGGTTAAGGCATTTAAAAAATATAATTGTAAATTTGCGAACAATCAGTTTCTTTATAAAGATAATAAAATTAAGAGAACAGAGTATTGTGAAACAATGTTAAAATTAATGACTGAAAGTTATATTTCAATAAAAACCATTTTTACAGATGCATCGCTTTCTTTAAATGATTCTATAAAAACTCTAAATTTTCAATTTTTTCCTAATATTTTACCAAATTGTAGTTTTCCTGTCCTATTATTCCAAACAGATATTGGTTACATACTGATGATCATATATAATACAAAATTGAACCCAGTCAATATAACGATAATCAATGTTTGGACTGGAATAATAAGGACATTATTCCTTATCGTATCGCTCTTAATTTATGGAAATACAAAATTTTAATATTGATAATATATGGTTTCAAATGGATGACGCTCCGCCGCACTCTGCAGATACGCTACACGTTATGTTAGCGAAGTATTTTCAGATCACTGGATATAGTTTAACTTGACCCACAATGGTCGTCAGTACTTATTCCCCCAAACCATATATTTCTTTGGAATTATCATAAATCTAAAATTTATAGCAATATTAGATTGTTATAATAATAACAATATAAAAGAATTAAGAAACCGTATTCTCATTGCAATGAATTGAATTCAGATTCCTTAAGATACGCTGTTCAAAGATTTTATGATCGTTTAACGAATTGTTTAGAATGTGGTAGAGGATATTCTTACTATTTGTTATATTTTTTTATTAAATAAATAGTTTTTTTTTGTAAATTGCAATTATAATTTAATAATAAATAAATAATACTTAACCTAACCTTAAAACAAATACGGCACATTTGTACCATAAATGAAACTTGGGAACGTTCACATTTCACAACAGTTTTATAATACATTTCACAAGTTTTGATTCTTTCTTTAGTCATATCTTGACTTTTCTTGGTTAAGAATAGTTTATTCATTAAAGGTAGCTTACATATACACTATTGTCCATATTAGTTCGAACAATCAAATAAATTTAAAAAGAAGAAAACAGTTAACCTAATTTATGTCAAAACTTAAAATTTTTGTTGCATTATTTTTTATAGATGTTTATAAAGAACAGCCCGTACAATTCCAGGCGTCCGTTGCACAAGTTTTTCAAGGACTCCATTCGGTATACTATTCCATTCTTCTTGCAATATGTTTCACAAGGGATTTGTCGAGGTAGGACACACTTTTCGGAGCCTCCTTTCCAATTCGTCCCATAACAATTCTATGGGGTTTAGGTCGGGGCTTTGCGGTGGCCATGTCATTATTTGTAAGGTATTATTGTTTTATTCGCTATTTAAGAAATTCTTATATATTATTGCTGAGTGTTTGGGGTCGTTGTCCTGCATAAACACATAATTTTCGCTGATTAAACGTAACCCCGATGGTATTGCATTTTCTTGCAATATTTCTAAATAACCCTCCTTTCGCAAAATACTCTCGATTCGCTTCAATTTTCCTGTGCCGGCGTAGTAAAAACTACCCCAAACAAGCACAGAACTTCTTCCATGTTTGACGATTGGCACTATACAATCCCACAGCATTATTTGACCACTCGTTCTTCTTATTAAAGCACGCTTTGAGTATCCAAACACTTCCAACTTTGATTCGTCAGTCCATAAGGCCCTTTTCCAGTCATTCACTGTCTAATCTCTATGTGTTTCTGTCCATTGTTGCCGTTTTTACCTGTTTCAACGTCGAAGTAAGGGTTTTCTTACAGCAATGCGGCCGTGAAGATTTGCAGTTTTTAATCTTCTTTTCATCGTCGTAACAGAAATTTTTCTTACATGGTCGCGATTCATTTCTGCGGCGATTTCGGGTGCTGTCAGTCTCCTATTTCGTTTACTAATTTGATATACTCATCGTCGACGTGAGATGTTATTCGCTTACGACCTGAACGTGCCGGATCTCTTAAACTGCCCATACGTTGATGTCGCCGAATGATTTCACCAACATTCGATTTATTAACATGTGTCTTTTCGGAAATTCGACGCACTGAATAACCTTCCTGATGAAAATTACAGAACGTTTTTCTAAACTTGTTGATTTTTCTCTCGGCATTTTCAGAAGTTCACGTAAAAAATACGATCTATCAGTGACGCGCACGCTAGCAAGCTTATTTCAAAATTAATGCATATTTCGGTACACAAGACTATTTGGGGTGAGGATAGGTAAGCTTCGCAAGTTTTTTGCTTGCAATATTATCTCAAATATGGTATGAATTATTCCAGGAATTACCGCAGTGAGTCATAAAATATAATATTTATTTGTAGGTGTTCTAATAGATATATATGCCTGAAATTGGTTATAAATCTCGTAAAGGACTTGAAAGTAAATTTGTTATTTATATTTAAACGCAATTATATTACTTTTTAGAAGAGTTTGCTAAAGTTCACAAGCTGTCCGAACTAGTATGGACGGTAGTATAGATAACACATTCATGTTTTTTTTTATTTAACATACCGAGAGAGATATACAGAATGTTTAGAGCAAAAAATATTAATGTTATTTGATAGGTAGCACTACAACTTAGTAGGACAACCGCTTTGTCAGACAGAAGAAGGACACAAATACGAATTACGAAGAAAGCTGTATCATACTGAATGGTTACAGATAGAAAATACTGAAAACCATAATCTAGTAAAATGTACAAAATAAAGAAATCAATGACTAATCTAATGAATTTGAGTGTGAATGCTTTAGTGGTGGTGGTAGTGATACCGCCTATCACATGATTGAGATAGACGGTATTACAATGTAATTTTTAGTAGAATTATTTTAAACATTATTGGTATGGTAACTTAGTTATCAAAAGTAGACGTAAATAAAAAACGAACTCTAGAAACCCTATTCAATTATATATTTCAAATGTGGATATAGATTAAAAGAAACATAAATGTGTTAAAATTGTAATAAATTTTAAAAAACATTTATAAAGCTCATTTATGTATTTATTAAATGTTTGCTTATTATATGTATTTTAATAAATTCTACAAAATACTGATAAACTTCATGAAATCATGTCAGCATTTTTTAAACGTTAGAAGTTAACTATGTACGAGAAGAAAACAATTGTATATATACGTACGTGCATTACACACCATAGATAAATTGAATAAACGTACACATACATGCGTATATCTGTCTATAACGCGCGTGCGTGTGTGGTGTATGTATGTATATGTAATTATATATATATATATATATATATATATATATATATATATATATATATATATATATATATCAACATGAGTAATATTCTAGGAAATATAATTCATAAAATTATAAGCTAACGGTCCTCACATATTCTCATAAATTGTATCAGAAATGGTCAATTTATAATTTGAAATACATACAAAGAACGACAAAAACAAAAAAAAACCAAGCGAGTATAGAAAGTCACTTACCCTCATCCATTTGCGAAAAAGTTGACCTGGTTATTATTAAAAATATTAAAATTATAAAAGGCATGTGCTTTGTATACTTCTTTAAGATCATGTTCCTTTATTTCACTCCAAATCTACACTTCACAAAAGTAAACTTATAGAATACTGTTTGGTAACACTAAAATCAAATGGACGTAAGCACAACGATACTCAAATCCATATATGCATATTACATTTATGCATCACCAAAGAAAATATTTTATAATCAATATTCTACTATTGTAATAACATCAAAAAATTTAATCCAAATAATCTTCATTTGGGCTTTATTGAAAACAAGGCACATCTACTACTACTACTACTACCACCGCTTACAACTTTTGTACAAAGGCAGTGACAGTATCGTTTCACCAGTGCATGAATGACTAAATACAAGGCGTGGTTCGAAGCGCGGAATATTTAAATTTTTCCATGGAAAACATTTTTCAAATCATTTGCTTCATAAATCATAAAACGTTGTGAATTTTTTAAATAAATTGGAAATTACTTATGTTCAAACAATAATTTATTTCAAATCGTTTTAATAATATAACCATATTTTTACTTTATAACATGATTAGTCATTAGAAAAATCTTTAGAATCAACAATATTGATACTCTTATTTAAGTAAAATAAACCCTAATTTCGACAATTATACGAGCCGGTTGTGTTTCTGCTAAAAGTGAGATTTTCAAAATGTTTTGAATAGATATTAAAAATAATCCATTAAGTTTTTATTCTGAAGCAGAAAATTTTCAGTTATTAACAATTATTGCACGGCCACTATTCTTAAATACAAAGCCCCGTAATTATATTATAGTCTTCGTTCCTATCAATAGCGGCATCACGCGATATGTGTTTTGAAAACTAATTATTTTTCTTACCTACTAAGTCAGTGTTACGGTTTTTTGCGTGGTCTGTGACTTTGTATGTTTGATTTCTTGTTTTATCAGTTTCCCTCTTTTCTATTTTTTATCACGTGTCTTTTATTTTGATTACGTATTGCTGTTGCTGCATATGTATTTTTGCTTTATATCAAGTTACATACATTATCTATTAGAAAATTTATTTTAGACGTACATACATCGAAAATGGTAACATTTAATAATACTTTATAAGAACGTAATAGAATTATAAAGTAAACAGAAAATATTGCGTGATGATCTAATTATAAATATTTATTGCGAATATAAAAATTTATTTTAAATATAATAAATTATTTTGCCAAGTAAAACCATGAACGTATTATCCAACAAACATATTTTTGTATATCGCCCTTACGTCGAATTTGCTTATTTCGCTGATTGCAACAATATAATTCAAAGTAAACCTGTGATATTCATTAATTAAGACAGCAAAGCATCGGGTATTTTACCACTATATTTATAAAAACCATTTCTGCTTATAAAGCAAATCCAACACTTCTCAATCATTCTATCGGAAGCTATTTTCATTAATAACTAGAATTTAATAGAAGCTGTGTTGGGTGATTGACATTATATATTATAGAATTTTATGTGAATGGTGGTATATATTTTATATATATATATGTAATATATAGTACAATATGCCTCTACAGGTAATGGCATATTTGCGTGGTGTACTTTTACTTGAATATCTATAAAAAGACTTAAGAGCACTCTAGATTGCTTAGATTTTATTTGCTGATAAAATTCTATGTATTTATATATATATATATATATATATATATATATATATATATATATATATCTCAATAACACGTAATAGACACAAGCAGCTCTTTAATGTGTGAATGCTTTTCAAATGTATTGCAGTCTATTTTTAAAGTACGAGTAAATGAAAAAGCCACATTTATACCGTAAAAGTTACCAAATAAATCACTACATTGGCGCCAAATTTAAATATTTTTTTAAAATTCCCCATTCTGCGTGATCTACTTGCAAATTTTTTGTATTATTGATATTATCAGTTTTCTTTTATCTATTAAATCTAAACCATTTAATACAACAGAGTATGTTTAATAATAAATGCCATGTTTAAATTTAAAATAAATTAGGTTAAACAGAAGAATGATATAGATTCAAGGTAATCAATAATGATACTCAATTTATTTACAAAATAGTGTACATACATAATCTTAATACATGGTTGATTTGTCAAAATAAAATAAAATGTATAAATTTTACACAAGCAACACTTTCAAAGAGTAAATTGATAAAATGTCAGATATAGATAAAGAAATTAGAGGGCTCTTTAAGCACTAATTACTTACATCAAGTAAATTAAATTGCAATATCTACTCTAAAAATATCACTGTCACTATTGGCACCAGTAGAAATAATGAACAGTTCAATCAGATTATATATGATTTCATCTGGAACGCACATTTTTGTTTTCTCTTTAATTAACAATACAAATTTTCTAATTAACATTTTGAATATTTGCTATCTTTACAATAAAAGTTCTTTTAGTTCTTTCGATTTAAATGTATTGTTCTTGGATGCCACTTCATTTCTTATTTTTGCCTATATCATTTCTATTGATTTTGCAATCCCTAAAAGCAGAAAATTATAACAATTGTCAATATTCAATGTTTCAAAATTTACCTGTGGTGTTAATTTTGGAAATAAGTTTTGTTAAGATGCATTTCATCAATTCATAGTTGTTCATATATATTTAAAATATATTGTTTTTCAGCTACTGATAAATGTCCTAAATCTAAATGTTTGCGTTCCTTTGGAGTCTCATATGATCTTGAACTTGTCGATACAGTGCTCATATTACGTACAATAGGATGGTACATTAAACTGTTTGCAAATTTTTAAAAGGACAAGTTTGTTTCAGCACACAAAAGTATAAATAAAAACTGACAAGCGCTCGCTTCTTATTTTATTTTAAATGTTTTGGTGTTTCAGTCTAATTGTAGAACTCTTTTCATGCACGATACACCTGTTGTTACTCTGTGGCGGGAAATTAAAACTTTAAATGGAAGGGGAAAAACGAACACAATCCGTATCCATATCATTCTGTCAATAAATTGACAGAAGGATATGCAATTATGTAAGGATTTTATTTTTATCAAAATAGGAATAAAGGCAATTATAAAGTTTGGATGAATTAGATAGAAGTAATGTGGAAAAACTATATGAGAATACATTTTTAAATTTACTAGATTTCAATAAGGCGATTAATCTAATGATGTCTAAAAGAGCGGTTTAAAAAGAGATGATTAGTATGATTTACCAGACTTCATTCACATTTTGGGTCCTCTATAATATTAATTCGATATCAATGCTCAAGAGGAAGAGAGTGGCCAAACATTACTCGACACATAATGGCAATAAAACTTCTAGATTTATAGGGCATTGAAAGAACCATGAAACCCTAGGAATATAATTCTGGATCCTTCTATTTACTCAACAAATCTGATATAAGATGAGAAACGAAATCTTTAAAGCTATTTTTTATCTTATGGTCTGGTTTGTTTCCACCTAATTTAGTCAATTCATCCGCTTTTTCGTTATATCTTATGCCCACATGGCTGGGGATCCAACAAAGAACAATATTTAGATTATTACTTTGAGTCTTCCATAGACAGATCCCTGAAACGCTATATAATAGTGTTAACTTTGGTGTTTAAGCCATTGTCAATAGCAATAATGGCGTTTTTACAGTCCGAAAATATCACGTTATACTTATTTTCGGATGACATAATAAATAAAGCGCGAACATAAATAACAACTAACTCCACCGTAAACACGGAAGAAAATCGATTAAGAGAAGCTGAAACGATCAAATTTGTTGAAGAAGCGTATGTACTTAAATAGGCAGACACAGGATGTTGATGGACCGATCTATCAGTAAAATAAAGATTGTAGAACTCCATTTTTGTGATACGTATTCAACAATTAATTAACCAATATACTGTTCTGGTAAAGATGCTATGTCAGTGGAAGAATACTGAAAAGATGTAATTTTTGGTTTAAAGTCCAATCTATATAATATCATGAAGTTTGTTGGAATCCAATAAAACCATAAATAGGTTAATTTCCGACGAACAACTTACTATAAAAGGAAGACAACTTCTGGAAAAATTATGATTCAGATTCTATATCATTCAAAATTGAAGTATTCCCACGATAAAATGTTTTCAAAAGGTATTTCTTTGTTAAAAACCTGAATCTAAGTCATGATGGGGATTCCACAGCTTCAATCTGTAACGCATTCGTAGGAGTAGAACACATGGCTCCCAAAATTATCCTTAAGCATTGGTATTCAATTTTATCAAGAGGATAAAGATCTGCTTTTGCTCAGGAGCCATATATACTGGACCCGTTCTCTAGCTTTGATCTAATTAATGAACGATATAATATTAATAATGTTTACGGATAAGATCCCCATTTTTTACCACATAAAGATTGAATATATTAACGACTTTATTACATGAGTTGAACAAATGTGAAATGTGAACCTTCCAATTTTATTTAGAGAGTTAAGTAACAAAAGGATTGAACAACTGAAATATTAAGAGAACTGGGTGAGGTCATACCTCTACCTCTTCCTAGAAAACCAAATACATTTAGTTTTTGTAGTTGACAGTTCCAATCACCTATCTGACAACCATTAATTTTATTTAGATCAGTTTGAACTTTATATGAAACTAAATTAATATCTTTACCCGTGGCATAAATAACTATATCGTCAACGTATTGCAACCATTTAACATGTGGCAAGACAAATTTCTCAAATCCGGCCACTTAAATATTATGTACAATTGGGCTGCGGATATTACTTAGTAAGAGACCATTGTAGGAGACTCTACAATAACCAGACGCCTTAATTGCCAAACTTTTTCTGTGATAAGTTGGAAGATACAAAAAACTAAGGAATTTGGTAAGCAAATTTGTTTTAGCTTGTCTATTAAAACGTGTATGATAACATTATCGTAAGCAACGGAGACGACCAAAAATACAGAAAAAGAAGCTCTTGTTTAGAAAAGACTGACAAAATGTCAGACGTTAAGATACATAAGTTGCCAATGGTGGATTTATACTTCCTAAAACCAAACTGTTCAGAATCCAATACATAACGTCGTTCGCGCCAATAATCAATACAGAATTAGTTTTTCAAATAACTTCCTAATGTATGAAAGCGGAGCAATAGGATGAAAATTTTTATGATCAAAGTCATCTTTGTCAGGCTCCAGAATGGGGCAAATTGAAATGCACTTCCAATCAGATGGGATGTAGCGTTCAAATAATTTTGTGCCTCTAAGAAGGGAAGATGTTTAATCATAATAGTAGTTATACCATCAGCACCAGGAGCTGTATCCTTTGCTTGGCCAATAGCGATTTGCAATTCTAAAAGCGCCAACGTTCGTGTTAAGAATGCGTACTTATGTTACTGAAATTATTGATTTCAGGTTGATTAAGAACGTAACATTGAGCAAGAGAGATAAGAAATTGCTCTTGAACGATTGAATTGTTTGGTTAGAAAAGTTTCGGAGAAGAAGAAGCAGGCCTAGAATACAGCCTAACCGATTTCTAAATTTCTTTCATACTTATATTCCGGTTAAGTGAATTGCGAAATGCTCTAAAACGTAAACTTTTTACGTTTATTTAATAGTTTTTTGGAAAAAGCAATATATCTTTTGGCAATTATTCTGAATTTCACCAGGGACACGGATCGTATTCATGTCTATGGTAGCTGTATCTAGGAATCTGAAGGTTTCCTTCCTTTCCTCGACGTTTTGGTAACTCGTCATCTGGATGGTTCACTAGGACATTCAGTGTACCGCAAACCCACGCACACTGACCATTATCTTAATGCCCTCTCCCATCATCATCCCGCCCAGAAACAGGGCGTTATCAATTCCTTAGTCCAAAGAGCTGTCAACATATCTGACCAGCATTCTATATCCCAAGAATTAAGTCATGTTACCAAAGCTCTTAAAAATAATAATTTCTCCAACAATAATATTCAACGAATCATAGATAGACATCTTAATCCCAAAATCCCACAACTTAATACACAGCTTACATCATCTCTCCCCCTCTCTAAAGCCCACCTACCCTATATACAAGGTGTTACTGACCGCATCAATAGGGTTCTTCTCAAAAACAATATCAAAACCATCTTCAAACCCCATTCCAAATTGCCTGACCCTTTTTCCGTAAAAGACCATGTTTCTTTAGAATCACCTGGTGTGTACAGGATTCCTTGCTCGTGCGGCAGGGCATATATTGGTGAAATAAAGCGGTCTGTCGGCACTCGTGTTTCTGAACATGAGCGCTCTACTAGGTTGCTGCGCATAGTCGGTTCTGCCGAGCATAGGCTGGAAACCGAACACCATATTCAGTTTAATTCGACCAAGATTCTATCCCACACTAACAATTACTATGGTCACAAAATCCGTGAAACTATAGAGATCTCTAAGTACCCAAATAAACTTAACCGCGGTGATGGCTACCCCTACATAACGCTTGGCAATCCTGCATCTCCAAACTACCCAACCGCAACCGTAACGCTCCATTGACCCATGACCCATATATAAACCCGTCCCCCATCGACTTACACCAGTTTCAGTGCAGTAGTTCAGCTCTGAAAATGCTCATACAAATGGGTACGAAACGTCGGCAGATATACAAGGGACGCGGTTCCAGCCCGGAAACCCAGAAGCAGATAGCATGGACCACTACCGCGGAAGTCTACGTACCAGATTAACCAGTTTCTACGGGGAGGATATCCAAAAGAAAACCAGAGAACTTGGAAAACTACGAGTGAAATTGGTAAGTCTTATTTGTTCTTTAACATTTTTACTTAGATGTCGTGATTATAAAATTGTTCCTAAATTCTTGCAAATCAAACACCACATCATCTTTCCTTCTGCCATATCCATATATCAACGAGCTGGTCTCGCGTTGGTTCGAGAACGCATCAAACATACCAGACGTGATCCCAATTCTTTTTCTAATAAACTCCTTCACATACATCTACAACTTGCTTCTATTTTAACTCAACCTCATTGGAATCTTCTAGACGGCATAATCTTTCAACAAGCGGAAAATACTAAATACTATATTATCCAAAGTCACATCCGCAAGTTCCAGACCTTAGTACCCAAACCTCGAAAACGTAATACTTCTATGTCACACACTGTCATCAACCTCTCTAAACGACCCTTATCCACTGATGGGATTTCTGTTCTTTCCAAAGGGCTCAATATTGCTCCTACTCCCAAATACATCCCTATGGAAGACATCATTACTGGCATAGAAACCGCTCTTGTCGAAATTCCTCCGGCTATCGCCGATCCTATCCGTTTCGAATTTTCAAAAATCCTCACGCAAGCCACACCACCGAAATCTAATCTTCAAAGATCCAAGATTCTAGCTCATAAAGTTCTGAAATCTGATCCCACCATCGTTGTACTCAGAGCTGATAAAGGTAACGCCACTGTTGTCCTGGACAGTGACCAGTACGAGCTTAAAATACAATCTCTTCTCCAGGACGGTTCGTATAAACTTCTCAAGCGAGATCCCACCTCACGAATAGAACGGACCATTATATCATCTATCAAAACCTCTTCTATCCCTACCGATTCTCACAGAACCTTATTACTCAGCGACTCCAAAGTCCCAAAACTGTACGGCCTCCCAAAAATTCATAAATCCAGCATTTCTCTGCGTCCCATAATGAGTACCATAAACAGTCCCACTTATAAATTATCTAAATATCTCTCGAACATTATCAAACCTTACACCGGTAATAGTGATTCCTTTATCAAAAATTCCAAACATTTTGTCCAAAGACTAAATGGCCTAACGGTAGATCCTCATGATCTATTAGTTAGTTTTGACGTCAAATCTTTATTTACCAGAGTCCCTATGCCCGACAGTATTCAAATAATCCGTCAAATCCTTTCCACTGACAACCAACCTGATGATTTGGCCAACCTGGTGAATACTTGTTCAACTTCCACCTATTTTCAGTTCCGTGGTAATTATTACGAACAAGTATCGGGTGCAGCTATGGGGTCGCCTCTATCTCCTGTTGTCGTTGACATTTTTATGGAGGCATTTGAACAACAAATCCTACACTCCTGTAACCAAAAACCAAAATGTTGGTTCAGATATGGAACCATGGAGATTGAATCTGAAGGTTCCCTTCGTTTCCTCGACGTAACTCGTCATCTGGATGGTTCACTAGGACATTCAGTGTACCGCAAACCCACACACACTGACCGGTATCTTAATGCCCTCTCCCATCATCATCCCGCCCAGAAACAGGACGTTATCAATTCCTTAGCCCAAAGAGCTGTCAACATATCTGACCAGCATTCTATATCCCAGGAATTAAGTCATGTTACCTAAGTTCTTATAAATAATAATTTCTCCAACCATAATATTCAACGAACCATAGATAGACATCTTAATCCCAAAATCCCACAACTTAATACACAGCTTACATCATCTCTCCCCCTCTCTAAAGCCCACCTACCCTATATACAAGGTGTTACTGACCGCATCAGTAGGGTTCTTCTCAAAAACAATATCAAAACCATCTTCAAACCCCATTCCAAACTATCTGACCCTTTTTCCGTAAAAGACCATGTTTCTTAAGAATCACCTGGTGTGTAAAGGATTCATTGCTCATGCGGCAGGGCATATATTGGTGAAACAAAGCGGTCTGTCGGCACTCGTGTTTCTGAACATGAGCGCTGCACAAGGTTGCTGCGCATAGCCGGTTCTGCACTTGCCGACCATAGGCTGGAAACCGGACACCGTATTCAGTTTAATTCGACCAAGATCCTATCCCGCACTAACCATTACTATGGTCGCAAAATCCGTGAAACTATAGAGATCTCTAAGCACCCCAATAACCTTAACCGCGATGATGGCTACCCCTACATAACACTTGGCAATCCTGCATCTCCAAACTACCCAACCGCAACCGTAACGCTCTACTGACCCATGACCCATTACCCATATATAAACCCGTCTCCCATCGACTTACACCAGTTTCAGTGCAGTAGTTCAGCCCTGAAGATGTCCTATACAAATGGGTACGAAACGTCGGCAGATATACAAGTGACGCGGTTCCAGCCCGGAAACCCAGAAGCAGATAGCATAGACCACGACCGGGGAAGTCTACGTACCAGATTAATTTCTCTTTAGATTCGTTAAATAGTTTAATTGAAGATTGTTTGCCTGATAATTAAAGCCCATTTTACATCAAAAAATTGCTTCAAGAAAAGAATAATTATATTCTACCATAAATATTCTAATTTGTCTTTAATAAATAAATTCAGGACTGAAGTAGAGAGACGCTCGAACCTTTTTATTGATTATGGTCAACACAATGCATGTTGTAACGGTCAAGGTCAATGAGGAAGTTCTAGGATCGGCTGAGCCCTAGGAGGTTTCAATGTCATGGACATGTCAATATCACGGTTATTTCAATGTCACGGTCATTTCAAGGCAGAGGTTGTTTCAATGTCGAGAACATTTCAAGGTCGGGGTCATTCCACTGTCAAAGACATTTTGGGGTCACGGCAGTTCTAACGTTGAGGTTCTTTGTAGGTCAAGGTCACTTCAAGGTCTTGTTCGCTTCAGTGTCAGACTTAAATATCAAGGTCGATTCAGGGTCAAGGTCTTTCAATGTTGATCTCAAGGTCGTTTTCACGACATTTCAAGGTTGAGGTAATTTCAATGTAATTTAAAGGTCAAGGTCGTGTGCGTGTCAAAGTAATGTCATTTTTCGACGAGAGGTTTATAAACCGATGCTTGTTTTTATTTCAATTACATTCCGAATTAGTGATGTAAGTGAAAATGGGCATTGTATTAAGAAAAGACCATAAATTCAAATTATTAGATAGAATTTATGCTTTTGAAATGATTGCAATACAGGTTAGTGGTGATGCTGATGATGTTCTGGAAGTTAGTATGTCAGAAAATATTAATCACGATACCATCTTCCAGTACGAGATCTGAAGAAGAAAGTAATGATAAGGTAGAAGAAATTGGAACAGAGACTAAAGAGGATATTTATAGTGACATTGACTTCGATGCCGAAACAATTATATTAACAACAGAAGAGTATGTTAATGATTTGGAGTAGTATTAATTTATTAAATGTATATATCTAAGCAAAATATTGAAGTAATTATTATTTAGGAAAAATATTAAGTTTCAATTCAAAGATTATTCATCTATTGAACCTTCAGTGAGAGGTTTGGATGAAGATACTTGCTCTATACTAGTAACAATACGGCTGGGCACGTGTTCGATATGATCTTTGATGAGAAGAAGTGGGAGGTTTGGCTACAGATAACCGCTCCTTGCCAGCAGCAAACTTTTGATGACAGGAGGTTTATAAGGAGATGCTTGTTTCATTTGAGTAATAGTTCAACTTTGTGTTTTCGCAGTGTAATTGCAATTTAGGATATATTCATTGAGTGAAATCAAAATGTTCGAATGCGAATATTGTGGCAAAGAATTTACTCCTGGTGATAACAGAAATCGACACACACTGACTTCATGTAACGGAAAGACAATGAAAATAGATGATACAAGTAATAATTTAGATTTAATAAACTGTGAAGTATGTAATGTATTCGCAACGCTATGAACCGAAGCATTTGTAATAGTTGATGGTGGTGTAAAAAAGAACGTTGGCGCATTTGCAGATAGGATAGTAAGTTATCAAATATCTGACCCATCTACCCGTATATACCTAGTCCTGCCATAAGTACTGATACAAGTGTAAACGCACCTTTTTGCAGATGATAACTTGAAAGCACAAAAATTTTATATTGGCAGTTCTGGCATTTGATATATGCTTTACAAAAGTGCCGAACAATTTTACTATAGCGTGAGTCGTCATTATGGAATGGTCGGATAAAGAGAGCCGTATTGCGGTTATTGCACTTCATAAGTGTGGAATAGAAAGAGCCCGTATTTTTTATTTATTGAAACCGTTAAATATTACGCGTGTGTTTGTGTATCGTACTGTTAAGTTATTCATTGATACTGGAAATGTAATCGACCGTAAAAGATCTGGCAGGCCTCGCATAGTTCGTACACCACAGGCCATCAGTGCTGTGAGGTCCCGCATCAATCGACATCCTGTCCGCAAACAGAAAATCATGGCTCGTGAAATGGGTATTGCTCCGAGAACGAGCCGTATCATTAAACAAGACCTAGGACTTGGAGCTTTCAAACGACAAACAGGACAGTGCCTTAACGTTGAATTAAAAAAGAATAGGAAGAAAAAATGCAGACACCTGACATCGTTGTACGGCAAAGAGCGTTACAAACAAATTCTGTTTTCTGATGAAAAAATTTTTACCGTGGAAGAAACTTTTAACAAGCAGAATGATAGGGTGTATGCACGGTCCTCCAAAGAAGCCAGTGAAGTGGTGCCAAGGATTCAGTCATTTTCCTGCTTCAGTGATGGTTTGGTGGGGAGTATCCTATGACGGTGTCACTTCCTTGCATTTTTGTGAAAAAGGTGTTAAAACAGTGGCCAAAAACTATCAACGAGACATTTTAAGCAATGTAGTGGAGCCCCTGAACTACACCATGTTCCAAAACCAACCATGGATATTCCAACAAGACTCTGCGCCCGCTCACAAGGCCAAAACAACTCAGCAATGGCTTGAAAATCATGTACCTGAGTTTATTAGTATTGACTATTGGCCGTCAGCAAGCCCAGACCTAAATCTGCTCGACTACAAACTGTGGTCAATATTAGAGGGCATGGTCTGTAGAAGACCCCATCGCAACCTGGAATCATTGAAGCAAGCGTTAACAGAAGCAGTCGACAATTTTCCCATGAATATCGTCCGTACAGCGATTGATGAGTGGCCCTGCAGACTTCGGCGTTGTATTAAGGCAAATGGCGGCCATTTCGGGTAATTTGCATTGTATTTTGTAGCTTACTATAGCCAAAATAAACTATCAAAAAATAATTTAAATCCAACTTGCAGTTTTCTTTTTGTACTTAAAAACCTTTATATCAGTATTTATGGCAGGACTAGGTATATTGATGTGGAAGAATTTGTGAATAGTAGAGAAAAAGTGATAACATTGATAAATGGTATGTCCACAATTCTTTGAAAATTAATTTAGAACTGTATGCGATATATTATTTATTAACAAAGGAAAACGTGGAAATAAAATCATTCAATACTGGTAATAAAATCATAACTCATGAAAGCGATTTATATACATTATTTGGTGAATATATTAATGAAATTAAGAATACAATGAGTGAAGTTGAATTTGATGGAGCCTGTGGTTGATTGACTTGATCAATAAGGTTGATATATAACCCCTTTCCACATTAACTTTTGTAAATTCTGTATACGCATTTCGACAACCAAGTTGTCATCATCAGCAGATAATTTCAAAGTGTCGCACCTGGTAAAACACGGCGAAAAAACAATTGTACGAAAATCAAACTCCGTACGCGATCCACACCGCTCAAAACCGTTGTTTTTTCGCCGTGTTTTACCAGGTGCGACACTTTGAAATTATCTGCTGATGATGACAACTTGGTTGTCGAAATGCGTATACAGAATTTACAAAAGTTAATGTGGAAAGGGGTTATATATCAACCTTATTGATCAAAACAATGAGTGAATTTCAAGGGCGGTAAGTAAATTGAAATTAATGTTAATGTTTCGTTATATTATTAACTTGCTTTTCGTATATGCTATAAGATGGACGTTCAGCAATGTTTTGTATTTAGAAGTGAATATCAACAGGTACGAGGAAGCGTTTTTATATTCGCGGAATGGGGGACAAGGGGTGGAATAAAAAAACCAAATTATTTTTCTTTTTCAATATATTCACCTGCAAGATGGATACATTTTTCACATCTTTCAATTAATTTATTTATACCCTCATAAAAAAATGATTTCTCTTTATCTGCAAAATACGCCGAAACTGCCTCCTTGACTTCATCATCGGCAGTAAATTTTTTACCCCGCAGCTCTTTTTTCATTTTCGGAAACAGGTAATAATCACTCGGGGCCAGGTCTGGGCTGTAGAGTGGGTGATTCACAATTTCGAAGCCCACCTTATGCAGGGCAGCTAACGCAACGCGGCTCTTGTGGACGGGCGTGTTGTCGTGCAAGAGCAGAACACCTTTTGTCAATTTTCCCCGTCTTTTCTCTTTAATGGCTTCTTTTAGTCGCTCTAATATTGAAGCGTAATATTCTCCGGTTATAGAAACACCTTTATCTTTATAATCAATCAACAATATTCCTTCCGAGTCCCAAAATACCGTTGCCATGAGTTTCCCAGCTGATTGTGACACTTTAAATTTCTTGGGAGGTGCTGTGCCCTTTTTATGCCACTGCATGGAGTCTTGTTTGGACTCAGGTTCATAATGATGAACCCAAGTTTCGTCTCCAGTAACAATTCCACTCAATACACCATCCTTGTCTTCATTACAGAGGTCCAAAAATGCACGCGAACACTCTACGCGCTGTTGTTTTTGCGGCGGCGTGAGCATTCTCGGCACCCATCTTGCGCTGACCTTAGACATGCCGAGATGATCGTGTAGGATTTTAAAAATTGTTGTATCGGATACTCCAACCATTTCTGCGAGTTGTTTCTTGTTTAGTCGAGCATCTTCGAGTACAATTTGTTCAACTTTTTGGATAAGTGCTGGCGTGGTCACCTCAATGCTCCTGTCCGGCCTCGGGTCGTCTTCAAGGGATTCCCTTCCTTGTTTAAATAAACTATGCCACTTGTACACCATGGTTTTTCCTGGACAAGAGTCGCCGTAAACCAATGACATCTCATTCATTATGGTCGCGACTGATTTTCCTTGCCTGGTAAGGAACTTTATAACGGCACGATATTCGATTTTTTCCATATTTCAATTTTCACTCCTGATTATGTTACTTGGTTGACGATAGCTCAAAGACTAACTGTCTAATAACAATGAAACTTCGTATTTATACTAATCATGAGTCGCTGCACAGGCCACGCCCCCAATGCGCCTACTCACCCCTCTACAACCCGCTCATTCCGCGAATATAAAAACGCTCCCTCGTATATAGTTTTAATTTTTTTTAATGAGACTTTAGAATACAATAACTAAAACAGTGTTATATACACAGCTAATTATTACATGTACATGTATATGTCTACAATTAATCTTATATCAAATCATCCTTATCTAACCAGCTATTATGACTCTTATCTAATCCTAGAAATTTAACATATATTTTTCGCCCTTTAGACCGAATTATTTTCTCGATTAAGTATACATCTTTGTTTCTTGTTCTCTGTAACTCGGGTTCATAGAAGCTACCTAGTATTGGCTCACCAAATATGTTGCGGGATTGGTAATGTTGACTTTAGCAATTTTAAATAATTCAGTAGACCAGTTGGGTGTATATCCTTTGCTAAATAACGATTTATATTTACTGATACGCACAATGTCACCAACATTAAACTTATTTTGTCCTTTTATTTTAATACTGTTGTACACCCTAGACAATAGCTCTCTCTCATTTTCTAATGTGATATGATACGGGTTTTTGTTAGTACCGTACTTCGATGGTTTGTTTTATTATATCGATCTGTAATGACTGTACGAATGTTAAGCTATTTATATTTACTAATCAAACTGAAGTGTTTATATAATTTATTTTTTATTGTGCGAATTACTTGCTCAACGATTGCAGCTTTTTTTGTGTTGTATGTAGAATAATGATTTATTTCATGCGATTGCATCAGTTTATTAAAATGCGTGTTGTAAAACTCTTTTCCAGCATCCGTTTGTAGATTTTTAGGATGTCTTGGACCTTTCAGAATTTTTCCCACTGCGTTCCGAACAGCTAAACCAGTTTTATTTTTTATTGCTTGTGTCCATAGATATTTAGAAAAACAGTCTATAACGACGAGTACGTATTTAAAGCCGCTATTCTGTTTAGAATATGGTAAAAATTCCATCAAATCAGCTTGCCATAAATCATCGAAGCCTTTAATAATAATACGACGTTTTAAAAAGTTCTTTCTCACCCTTCCATGCAGCTCATCAACAACGCCTTCTTTACTCATTGTACACTAACGAAATTGTATACATCTCTAAGTATATATAATTATGAATTAAATTTTGTGTCTATATTGCTACAATGTTATCAATTTCATTGTTTTTTTCGCTTTTAGTTTTAGATTTATTATTATTGAGTTTCCAGTTGTCTCTTCAATTCCTAATAATTATTTGAGTGTTCGACGTTTACTTTACTTAGAATATCTTATCTTTTTGAATTGATGAATTCGAATTATTAATGTTTTTAATAATTTCACTACGTAATTTACGTAAGTTCTCTAATAGTTTGACAACGACTATTTCCAATTTCTCAACTTTTTTATTAATAAGTTTTTGTATCTCTAAAATGGCGTTATATTGTTTTAGTTCTGTCATAATTGAGCCGATGTCGGTTTTCATTTCATTAGACACAACTTTGGTTGCTTCCGTTAGGGGAAGGGATTCCCTTCCTTGTTTAAATAAACTATGCCACTTGTACACCATGTTTTTTCCTGGACAAGAGTCGCCGTACACCAATGACATCTCATTCATTATGATCGCGACTGATTTTCCTTGCCTGGTAAGGAACTTTATAACGGCACGATATTCGATTTTTTCCATATTTCACTTTTCACTCCTGATTATGTTACTTGGTTGACGATAGCTCAAAGACTAACTGTCTAATAACAATGAAACTTCGTATTTATACTAATCATGAGTCGCTGCACAGGCCACGCCCCGAATGCGCCTACTCACCCCTCTACAACCCGCTCATTCCGCGAATATAAAAACGCTCCCTCGTATAATCCATCGAGATGTACTCATCATATAGGTTTACCAGTATCAATAAAGAAAAGGAAAGCAGCCGTAAATGTACAAAATTCTGATTTTTATTAAAATTTGATAAATTTGTATAACAGTTAAGAGTCTCTTATATTATTTGTGCTAATTTTGAGGCTATTTAAAACCTATTTATGTCAGAACCTTCCAAATCATTTGCCATGAAATGTTTTGAACATGAACCATATTGTTTTGCGTATTATGTAAAATATCGTTTTGGTTATAACCTAAGTAAATTGCGTTTTTATCGTGGGGAAAATACAATTACATCTTTTATAAAAGAATTAGAAACCTATATTAAATTTTTATATAAAAATGATTTAAGTAAATTGGTAAAAATGAGACCTTTAACTAATGAAGAGCGTATAAATTATGAGCAAGAAAGAATATGTTGAGGTGCTGCATATGTGTGTATACAATAAATTATAAAGTACCCAGGAATGTGCCTATTATTTTTCATAACCTATCGAATTACGACACTCAATTATTTGTAAAATCGCTAATACTAGAAAAAGAACTTCTTTTTAGTGCTAGTGATTTTACATTGCACAACAT
This sequence comes from Dermolepida albohirtum, assembly GCA_031893035.1. Taxonomy (NCBI): domain Eukaryota; kingdom Metazoa; phylum Arthropoda; class Insecta; order Coleoptera; family Scarabaeidae; genus Dermolepida; species Dermolepida albohirtum. The sequence goes on along the minus strand of JAVIWB010005310.1, from coordinate 757 downwards.
AAAGAAAAATACATGTTTTCTAAGAAAATACGTGTAGGGGTTACTATCGATTGCAATTGTAATAAAAAGGAAAGTGTTTTACAAATTGAGATTATTAGATTCATTAGATTTATGACTTCCTCTTTGGAAAAACTGAAAAAAAAATTGAAATTAATGTTAATGTTTTATTATATTATTAATTTACTTTTTATATTTGCTTTGGGATGGGCGTTGAACAATGTTTTGTATTTAGAAGAGAACATCAATAAGTATAACCCAATGTATAACTCAGTTATATAGATTTATCAGCGTCAATAAAGAAAAGGAAGGCAGTCGTAAATGTTCAAAATTTTGACAGCGCTTGTTTTGCTTGGGCTATTACTTCAGCTGTAACTGAGTCAATAGGGGCTCCACAAAGGGTTACTTCATATCCACATTGTAATACTGTGGCTGACTTCACCGATCTAACTATCCTCACTTCTTTGAAAGATATTATTACATTCGAAGAAAAAAATACTATATCCATCAATGCGTACTGTATTGTAGAATACTTTAATGGTACAATAAAAGTACATGATTTAGTGGGTCCTTTATATTTTACAAATCGGAAAAGAATGAGCCATATTCAATTATTACTTGTTAGCACGGAAGATGGGAATTCACACTACTGCTGGATTAAAAATTTGTTTCGTTTAGTTTCATCCCAGAGATCTCATGAAAAGAAGCCTGTAAACAAGTGAAGGTAGTGTTTTCTGACATTAAATTGAAAATTAATAAG
>JAVIWB010005307.1:0-71293 GCA_031893035.1 Dermolepida albohirtum | reverse complement strand
GTTTACTAATTTCCACTGACTATCTTTAAAAAGTAAAAACTAACAACGGCTAGTATTATGCGAACTTATTGTAACGTTTGAGTGAAGAAATCAAGCAAAAACGGCCGCATTTGGCTAAGAAGAACGTGTTATTTTATCAAGACAATGCACCGCCTCACAAATCCGTTATTGCAGTGGCCAAAATTAATGAATTATAATTTGAATTGCTACCTCATGCACCCTATTCGCCAGATTTAGCCCCTTCGGATTATTTTCTGTTCCCAAACTTGACAAAATGGCTCAGTGGTCAAAGATTTTTCAACGATGAAGAAGTGATATCGGCAGTTAATGGCTATTTTGAGGAGCGAGACAGTTCTTATTATAAAAAGGATATCGAACTTATTAAACATCGCTGGGAAAAGTGTATAGAGCTGAAAGGAGATTATGATGAAAAATAAATATATTTCTTTCTTTTTTTGGTTTTCTTTGTTGGACCGGGTACTTCTGAGACCTCGTAGCATACTTGAAATGCGATATAAAACCTTTAACAAAGGACAAATTATTGCAAATTGTTTATTCCAAAAGAAACTATATCCTGAACCTGTAGATCCTTCCGCAGTAGTCCAGATCCTGCTTTACATCCTCCATCACCTAAGAAGTTATTACTTTGCTGAACTTATGGTTAACAATATTATTCACCTGGGAAGCTGTTATTTTATTTAATTTATTATAAAAAATGAAATTTATATAATAGCTCTTATTTGACTGGACGATACAGTACATCGAACGAACTTAATAATGATGTAAATCACAAAAAAAGCTGTGTCGGCGTTTTGTATATTGGTGTAACTTTAATCAATTTGACATGGCATGAAAGAGTGTCCGTTTACGAAGCATTGAATTAATGATATCTTTTCTTGGGATCAATAAGAAACTACAACAAACAGTTGTGCTGTCGATCGGTGTATTTTACACAGACAAAACATACTTTTTAAAAATTGTTTTAACTTTTTTGGTTGTTTTTCAGTGCTGTAGTGAAAAACGAAAACGGTTTTTTGTCTTTTAAGTAGGGTTTTCTCGCAAAAAAAAACAGATGTATTTTAGGAATACTAAAATATCACAAAATTAGTGAAACTGAATAATCTTGTTTAATAGTCCTGATAGTATTGTTTCCGCTTCCCATCGAAACTTCGTTTTGTGCTTCTTCTGCTGTATAATCTCTGGGTATCGTCCCTATTCAACATCCAGCAGTAGCCTGCTAACATTCCACCTTCCTTGATATCGCTTTTCCATTTCCTTTATATCTTGGTGAAATCTTGCACCTTGTTCCTCATCGATAGCACCAAGATATGGTAAGTAGTCTAGGTGTGAGTGGAGAAAATGTACTTTTAGACTTTTAGACCTAAATTCTTGAGGCTTTCCAACATTTCAACTACAAAATGGAATTAACTCGAGAACGTTTTCGTGTAACTATTTTTCATGGTGATGAAGCATCATTAAAAACTACAGTATATCGTTGGTATAGTGAATTCAAACTTGGACGGCGTTCTTTGGACGATGAATTTCGTGAAGGTCGTCCCACAAATGTTGTTGTGTCGGAAAACATTAATGCAGTGTTTGAATTGATAATGCAAGACCGTCATGTAACATACCGTGAGATCGAGGCATCTCTAGGTATTAGTAACACCAGCGTGCATAAGATCCTGCATGAATATTTAGCCGTTAAGAAGCTATGTTCACTTTGGATACCACGTAATTCGACAACCGCTCAAAAAAGGACTCACGTCGATTGGTGCCAATAAATGCTCAAAAAATATAATTGCGGTGCTTCAAAGAACATTTATAAAGTCAACACAGGTGATGAATTTTGGATCAATACGTATGAGACCGATAGTAAATGATAGTTGCCTGTGTATTCTAAGATGAGCCAAAACCAACAAAAGTTATTCGCGCTCGAAGCACTTCAAAATAAATGGTCGTCTGTTTTTTTTCGGAAAAAACGGTCACGTTGTAATCGTGCCTTTAGAGAGTTGTAGAACGGTCAATTCCGAATGGTACACAACTATTTGTCAAAAGTTTTTGAAGAAGTAAGGAAAACAAACGAAGAAGGACAGATCATTCTCCACCATGACAATGCGAGCTCTCACAGGTCGGTTCAAACAATTGAATCTTTGACCGGGCAAAACATTGAATTGATGAGCCATCCGCCATACAGCCCTGATCTAGCACCTTGTGATTTCTTTTTGTCCCCACGCGTGAAAAATAAACTTCGTGGTCAACGGTGTTCTACGCCATAAGAGGCAGTCGAGGTATTCAAAACTCATATTTTGGAGATACCGCTTACAAAGTGTCAGCAATGCTTTTCGGATTGTTTTAAACGAATGCAAAAGTGCATCGATTTTCAAGGAAAATATTTTGAAGAGCAATAAATCTATTTTCTATAATATAAAGCTTTTTTGTTTGCTATTCCCGTAATATAAACATTTACCCTCGTTTGTATGTTTAAATTATCGCTCTCTAAAAGAGACGACGTGGCACCTTGGTATTTGTAGGTGGTAATGTCAAGAGAAGAGGAGTTTATCATCCGATTTGACAAAGCTGATTACCTATCAGTAGCACCATGTAAGAAGTAAACGTATTAATTGGGCAACTCAATATTATTAAATTTGTGTCGCCCGAAGATGTAAAAGCTGATCGCACAGTTCACAAAAAATACCCTTGCAGGGACTAAATCATACGATTGGTAGTCAAGTAACCGAGAACCAGTAGAAAATGTTAGGACATGCACAAAGACCTCGGGAGGGTATCCCTGAACCGTACAATTCAGAGGCGGTCAACGCCGAAAGAGGCAGTTGAGGCATTCGAAACTCATATTTTGGAGATACCGCCTTCACAGTGGCACAGCAATGCTTTCGGATTGGTTTAAACGAATGTAAAAATGCATTGATTTTCAAGGAGAATATTTAGAAAAGCAATAAAACTATTTTCGATAATAAAAAAAATTTTTTTGTTTACTATTCCCGAAATATTAACGGCTACCCTTGTATTCTGAAAACGGACAGAATTTTCCAGTAGATTTAATACTGTTATAATTTCCTTACTAAATCAAGTATTTCTTCATTCGATCAGATAAGGTCTTTATCTAAAGAACAAACATCATTTGACCGGCTGCGGTGCAAATAGGTACATTAAATCTCGGTACGTTTAGTGTTATTAAAGTTGGCCTGGCATGAACGAGTGTGCGTTTACAAACCATTGAATTAATGATATCTTTTCTCGCGATCAATAAGAAACTAGAACAAACACTTGTGATGCTGATCGGTGTATTATAAAAGCCGTATACACGCAAATAAACATTATTACTCCTACTAAAATTCAAAAATTAAAGGAAGAGATGCCCGCATTTCAACATCACTTTATAGACACTTTAATTTGTACGATTTTCCCACGAATAAAACAGAGATAACGATGATACAGAGGAGAATTTGAGACCCCCATGAAAACGGCCCGAAAACCTAACCATACGTGACACGGTTTGATGTACGGATACAAACAGCGTCAGGTTTGCGGTATTGTCCTGTTTGACTGTTTGTCTCGTTCAAGTTTGCGGTTGATACGTGAAAATACAACGGACCGTGCATAAAAAATATACGGACTGTGCTACGTCGAAATGTCCGACGGTGAGTCATTCCGAACGGTATTTGTTTGGACAGTTTCGGCCCGCGTAAATTCTAAATTGTTTTCCTATAATTTCGACGTTTTATAGATCGCGTTCGAACTGTCGGATGCGCATGTACCGAACGTCTCGCTTAAAGTGTTCATATTTTCGCATGTGTGTGCACGTACGTGTTTGTTATTGCATGAGCTGATCAATAAGTTGAACTTTGAAATTTTGTACGCGAATCAATCATGTCGTTTCATCTAAATTGCTTCTGATATAAACATGTATGTACGCCGTACACACACATCTATGTATGTGCATATACGCGATGTATACTTGAACTAACATGAATTTGTAACTGTTAAAGTAAATGAATCGGAAACTACGGTCTTTTCTACATAAAGAGCAGTTAAAGTTTTGTTCTAATAGCTGCATTCTATTTTATAATCAATCATTTATGAAAAATAAACAAAAATAATTCAAAACTGCGTGCTATTTTCGAATATGTCCTTTCATTAAAGTGCGATTGCCTTTTTCGTCATAATTAGAATAAAAACTATACCGAGCGTCCACACTTCGATGCTCACCGTTGCTTACTAGAAGACAGAGCAACGCTTAAATGGGGAATGTTTTGTAGAATTCAATACTCATAGCAAGTTTCATTTCGATTCCCTCTAACTTTTTTAAATTTTAAGATAATTTAAAAAAAAAATTTCCGGTTTAAATTTTGCCCAATAACACTTAATGTGCACCGGCGACCCATTTTTGAATTATCTGCCCTATTAACTGCCGATGGTAGGTTCTACGTCTACTACGGTTGTAACGGGTAATGAGGAATCAAATTCGATTCCGAGATGGAGCCTGACAAACGTCTACCACATCAAAGGAATGCAGCAAGCGCGCAAATTATCCACTCCCGACGAAAAATACCGATACCGGACGCGTAACCAGAACAAGCACACTTTAATCCCTTTAACGAACGAGGATCAATTGGAGCGCAAATCTGGTGCCAGCAGAGGCGATAGATAATTCGTGCTCCAATAGCGTATATTAAAGTTGTTGCGGTTAAAAAGCTCGTAGTCGAATTTGTGTCCCTCACCGGCGGTTCATCATTCGCGGACTTTAATTAGCATATCAGCGGGTCGTTCTGCCGTTGGGCTCAGCTTCAAATCCCACCGCGGTGCTCTTTACCAAGTATCAAGATGCACGTTTGCTTCGAATGAATTAGAGTGTTTAAAGCAGGCTAGAACTTCGCCTGAATACCATGTGCATAGAATAATGGAAAAAGGACCTTGGTTCTATTTTATTGGTTTTCGAAACTCCCAAGTAACAATTAATAGGAATAGATGGAGAAATTCATATTGCGACATTAAAGGTGAAATTCTTACATAATCGCAAGACGGACAGAAGCGAAAGCATTTGCCGAAAACGCTTTCGCGATCCGCCGACATTCCTCCAATGACTCGACGGGTAGCTTCTGGGAAACCAAAGCTTTTGAGTTCCAGAGAAGCTATGGTTGAAAAGCCGAACCTTAGAGGATTTGACGGAAGCATCACCAGAAGTGGAGCCTGTGGCTTAATTTGAATCAGGGAGGCCTCACCAGGCCCTGGACACCGGAAGGATTGGCAGATTAATAGCTCCTTAATTCGATGGATGGTGGTGCATAATCGTTATATATAATTACTGTGAATTGGACAGTTGCAAAAGCGTATTTATTGTGAAAAATAAAAACCATGGGTTAAACATACGTAAAGGTTCGCTAACATATTCTTGCTTCTTTGAGGTCCTGGAAGATACGACGATCAATTTCAAAGTTAAACTAACTTACTGTATTCTTTTCTGGACTACTTCACTTACAGTGGAGAGAATATTCGTTCTGCATGTGACTGGCCCCGATATATGTGTATTCTGCAATCCGTCAGTATGATTATGTAGAGTTTGCGATCTGATGCGGTTCGTTTCAGTTTTATTCTGTAGGTCAGCCAGAACCGGTTTCTATGTGTGTGGTAGGTATTGACCATCGTCACGTTTATTCAAGTCGTTTGTTAGGTTTCTTCTCTATCAAGCAAATGGTAGCTTTTCTAATTAGTCTTATGATTATATTCGAACCGAAACCATTGTATCTTGCGATGTCTTTAAAAAAATTTAATTCTTTTTAGTATCTCTCTTGTGTTAATGAAAAATTAAGCAAATAGTTGGTAAGAATGCTGAAAGAAGTTGCATACTATGATTTGAATCTCTCGTAATAAACCTACTAATTTTAGTTTTTTTCGTTTGATCTTGTTTGTACACATTATAAAGCTGCTAACGCACTAGACTGAATAAATATCATTAAATGAATACACAATTATGAGATTATAAGAAGTTTTGTCGATAAAATGACGAAAAATCTATTATTACCAATGCATATGATCTCCACCAATAGCAATAAAGGTTTCATCGGCATTGATTAAATCAGAATATCATTCTTTGGAATTCTTTGGAAATCTTTGGAATATTATTCCATTCCTCTATCAGAGCAATTTGAAGTTCCTGAATTGTACGTGGAGGTACATTTCTTGCTGCAACACGTCTTCATAAGGTATACCAAGCATATCCGATAGGATTACCATCAAAAGAATGTGTTGGCCTGTCCATTCTATTGATTCCCAGTTGTTCACGATGTTTGCTCGATGTGGACGAGCATTGTCATCCATTAAAATGAATCTTTCGCCCATATCGCCAGCGTACGGAAGAACAATGGGTTTCAAAATTTCATCCAGATACCTTCGAGCAGTCAGATTTCCATTCTATATCACATGAAGGTCTGTATGACCTCCTGCACTTATCTCAGCCCATACCATTCCACTCCCACCTTCATAATACGGCCTTTCTCGAACAAATTGTGACTGATTACGTGTTCCAGGTTCACGCCAGATTAAAATATTAAAATACGCCTATTATCTGGATTTAAGGCGAATCTAGATTCGTCACAAAACAATACTTGTGCCCAGTCATCGTGATTCCAATTGCTCAGGCCATATTCTTCGCGACCTTTTATGAAGAGCAGTTAGTGGAATGCATGTTAGGGGCCTTCGAGCATCTACATCAACATTATGAAGACGATTTCTTATTGTTTGAGTTGATACTACTCTTCCCGTAGCGGCAGCAAGCTCACTTCTAAGCTGCGTTGCGTTATGAGTGCGGTTTCTATGTGCAAATACTGTTAGGTATCGATCATCTCTTGGTGTTGTAGATGCTGACCGTCCTTGTCCTCGTCTTCTCTGAACATCTCCAGCTTTTAATAACCGATTCCACAAACGCAAAATCACCTTTTGGATAACTGCAAAAACTTCGGCAACAGCTTGCTGTCTCCGTCCACCCTCCAATTGACCTACGGCTCTCCAAGCCTGTGCATGAGTCAAATCCCGTTGCTTTTCCATTATTACCCGTAATTACAGTTAAAAAATTAGCGACGATATAGGAAATGGTAATATCTAACTGTAGTCGAGATCGCTCGCATACGCGTTTTCATACTCTCAAGCGGTGTTGATTCGCGCAGCCGCTGCACCAAAGGATTGAACAAGTTAAAACCTGTCAGTGCGTTCTGTTTGTTGTTTAAAAGCGTTGTAGTTGCAATATATAAATATTTGCGTGTCTTATATTGTTCATTCATTTATTTATTTTATTATTATTTTTTCAAATATACTCTAATTGTTTCGAGCAGTGTATTTGGCCTTATTTTTGCTTTATATTTATGTTATATTTTACGTTATGGTATAATAGTCTCCACGCAATGAACAGAACATCACGAAGTAACGATTAAAGGTATTAATTATTTGTAATTTCGTTACAACTCATAATTTAATTTTATCCCAGATTGTTGATATTGCCGTGTGTATAGATAAACGATGTTTTATTATAAGGGAAATAAAAGATAATATTGAAGTAATTTTAAATTCAAAATAATTTACTTAATACAGTGTGTATCAGCCAAGTGGAATAAATTCGATAATAATTAAATGGAAGGGTGTTCGAAAAAACGCTCGGACACGTCGATTGGGATTATTAGTTGCGTATTTTTTTAAATAAAAAGTTTATATACAGGGTGTGTCATGTAAAAGTGGTCAATACCAACTTTCTTATTTTAAATGCAACACCCTGTCAAATATTAAATTTTTCGATTCTTTAGAAAACACCAGACATATTTCATGTACAATATCCTATACCTATCTTCGACTGTTTCGGAAATATTGTTGTTTGTTTTCAGATTAATTTGAAAAATTTTTGATAATGTAAAAAATAACAAGAAAAACATTAATGTCACTGTAGGAGATGTTCAAAGTGTTCGCCGCAAACGTCTTGACAACATCCTAATCTTAAATAAAAATTTTTTCTAACGTTGCTCAACATCTCAGGTGTGACCGATCTAATCGCAACTATTATTCGTCTTCTTAAGTCAGCTAAGTCGAGGGGTTTAGTTTTGTATACTATACTCTTGACATATCCCCATGAGAAGAAGTCTAATGGCGTTAGATCAGGGGATCGTGTTGGCCATTCCATCGATGCTCGCCTACCTATCCACCGATTCGGGAATATTTGGTTGAGGTACTGCCGGACATTGATTTGGTTATGGGGTGGTGCTCCATCTTGCTGGAACCACATCGTATTTGCTGGAACTTGTGGGTTTGCTAGATCAGGATATAAGTTTGTCAAAGCTGGCACGAGATTATTTTGAAGCAATGCTAAATAATTGTCGCCATTCAAATTTCCATCAATAAAAAAAGGACCTACGATATGATCTCCAACAATTCTTGCCCAAACATTAACCTTCTCAGGGTATTGCGGATGTTCTGCCCTTATCCAGTGAGGATTTTCCCTGGACCAATAGCGGCAATTTTGACGATTAGCATGACCGTGAAGCGTAAAGGTACACTCATCAGAAAATAAAATATGTTCTAATTGGATCACATTGTTATCTAAAATTGTCATCATTTGTTCACAAAAATACGTTCTCCTATCAAAGTCGTCTTCCATGAGCTCCTGAGTTGGTATAATTTTATAGGGATGCATTTTATTTTCTTTTAATGTGCGAGTAATCGATGAATGGCAAACATCGAACATTGACGCTGCTTGTCTACTAGAAGTATGCGGGTTTTCTTCAAACTCAAGCACAATATACAGTTTGGTATCATTACTGACTGCATTCGCAGCTGCTTTTTTAATTTGCCTTACATGTCCAAACTCGCGAAACTGCTTTTCTATTTTACTAATTGTTCCTTGGGATGTAGGCGGCAAATTTGGAAATTTCTCATGAAATAAGTGAGCAACTTCCATTTGTGTCCGTGTGTTATCTCCATAACCAATCATCTGCAGAATTGTTATTTTGTGCATTTCTGTTAAATGAACCATTTTGCTGAAATGTAGTTAACGAAATTCAAACAGTTATGACACTGACAACACTTTGCTAAGGCAAGGTATTTTAAAACGAAGTACAAGTACAATTACAGATTTTCACTTAATAGTTCGGTAAACAAACTATTATGTGAAAATCTTATTTTAATTGTAAACAAAATTATTAATCTGAAAACATTTAATATTTCCGAAACAGTCGAAGATAGGTATAGAATATTGTACATAAAATATGTCTGGAATTTTCTAAAGAATTCAAAAATTTAATATTTGACAGGGTGTTGTATTTAAAATAAGAAAGTTGGTATTGACCACTTTTACGTGACACATCCTGTATATAAACTTTTTATTTAAAAAAATACGCAACTAAAAATCCAAATCGACGTGTCCGAGCGTTTTTTCGAACACCCTTCCATTTAATTATTATCGAATTTATTCCATTTGGCTGATACACACTGTATAACTACTTCATATTGCCTTTAATGACTAAAGTAAATAACCTGAAAGAAGGAGAAACCACAAGAATAAGAACATTTAATTTCGGAATGGTAGAAATGATAATAGCGGTAGCCTTTAGTGCCACAATGTTATACGTTTTCTTCTTCTTCTTTATCTCTATTCACATACCTCCTTTATACATATTCAAATACTTTTCCGCTTTACGAGGCTGCATAATTAATAGCTCGAGTGTGTGACAGGGATAAAAATATCCTATTTATTCGTTTGTACTTTATAACCGAAATTACAACAATATATATGTACATTGCAATTACACTGTTTTCTTACGCCGCACCAAACAGATATTTCTGTAGTTGCTCGTAAAATTTATAACCAAAATATTAGTGAATTCGCGCGTGTATTTAACAGCTGTAGTGAAAAGCGAAAATTACACACTTGGCAGAACTTAAAGGAAGTGTTTTGAAACACCGAATATTTTAATATTTGCACAAGTTATTGTTATTAAGTAATTTATGAGGTAGAGAAACATTTCATTCAACCCGTATATTTATAGGTTTGAACTCGAATTGTAAGCGGCTGATATTGCGATGCTATTATACATCATAAAAGGATAAATTAACATAAGTTCTATGTTGTTTTATATCTGCATACGAAGGATTATTATTATTTGCAATTCTTACGTGGAATGTCCTTTAAGTTTTGCATAGTGGGACATAGAGGGCATCACTAATCAAATGTCAATGCTAAAAATTAACCTTTATCTTTAATTAACTTAAATCTAAAGTTTCAGTGCGATATGTGTAGTGTTGTAGCTACAACGAATTGTCAAAGTTGACAAGTTAATTGAAAAACGGAATTAAACCAAGAACATTTTCGCGGAATAATTTTCTATAATCTTCGAACACAATTATCGCAACAACAATGCCTAGCCGAGTTTGTTTCTGTTTTCGGTAATGAACCACCACATTAGTAAACAATTTCTCGTTGGTATGAAGAATTCGAACGTGGACAGATTAGTCTTAGCGACGATCCAAGAGCAGGCTCACCAAAAACGGCAGTCACTCAGGAAAAGGTCGATGCTGATACGCAAGATCATCAACGAAGATCGATATGTAACATATCGCCAGATTGAAACATTATTGGAGTTTTCGAAGACTCCAATTGAAAAAATTTTGCATCAAGAATTGTATGTAAAATAATTAGTTTCCCGTTGGATACCGCATTTGTTGATCGAAGAACAGAAAGTAGCTAGGGTGAATTGGTGTCAATTGATGGTGGTGAATCTTGAGTTTGCGCATACAACGAAGATTGACATGTGATGTATCACCAGATTGAAACATTATTGGAGTTTTCAAAGACTCCAATTGAAAAAATTTTACATCAAGAATTGTATGTAAAAAAATTAGTTTCCCGTTGGATACCGCATCTGTTAACCGAAGAACAGAAAGCAGCTAGGATGAATTGGTGTCATTTGGTGGTGATGAATCTTGGATTTACTAATACGTGCCAAAAAGTAAACGTCAGTCGTCTGTTTGGGCGTTCTAAGGAGAAGAAAAGCCGACAAAGGTCATTCGTTCTCGAAGTGTCCCCAAGAAGATGATCGCGTTATTTGTCTCAAAAGCAGATCACATAGTAATAATTCATCTACAAGATCAAAGAACTGTTACTGCCGATTGGTGTATAACCATTTGTTTGCCGCAAGTCATCGCTGAGCTTCGATAAAATAATCACGAATGACGAATCATCCTCCACCAAGACAATGCAAGTTCGCATATAGCACGCAAGATAATTCAAATTTGACACAAGAAAACGTCGAATCGTTACGTCGAATCTGTACAGACCGGACCTAAGTTCCAACGATTTCTTTACCTCTCCGAAAATTAAGAACGAACTTTGTTTGACGCCAGAGAGTAGAGAAAAAAAAACGCGGGAAAAAAACAGAACACAGGTTCGGTATTACGGCACTTAATTACGAAATACTGGGAATATTTTCGAATAAATATTACGACAATAATAGTACAAACATAGCAATTAAAATAAAAATAAAACATCTAAGAGGTATGTAACCCTTCAATAATATTGATTACAAACTTAGGCTGACAGATACGAGAGGGCGCTAAGAGTAACAAAGAGTAATAAGACGAAAATCGTCCGAATAATTATTTCTAAAACATTGCAATTCTACGATGTAGAGCGATATCTGCTAAATGTGAACGCAAGATAAATTGTGCACGTATCATGCTGAGTTAAAGTAGAGCACATATGCCCAAAATATGTCCACTAGACATTTTTAACTCTAAATTGCTTCAGTAACACATCCTTAAGCTGTGGGGATCATGTTATGGGACACCTGGTATGTTATTACGTACTTAGAAAAGAAGAAATGCATTATTGTTGGAAGTAGAGATGGAAAATTAATATACGATCGTGTCAAAGCTCGAAAATAAACCTCGGAAAAACAACATTATTATGTCAGTGTGTTTTTAGCAAAACAAATGTTTCACACTTTTTCTAAAAAATAGAGAAAAGTTAACACAAACACTGAGGATATTTTTATATTCCTTTATACATGTGCAAGGCTTGAGAAATAGGCATCCTTTCTGCAAGTCAACTTTCTGCATTAATTATATACTTCACAATGCAGTTCTTCTTACTGAATAACTTGTGAAACTTATTATATAAAAATTTTAACTTATCTCTAAAATGGTTGAATTTATGTAAAGGGAAATCATAAAAAATCTCCCTAGAATAACATGTAATAGGTGTTTTTTTAAGCTGCATGGGAACTATCGATATCGATAACTATGGTTTGACAGCTGATAATGTCAAACTGTGTTGGCATTTCTGTTCAGTAAGGTTTGGCAAGTCATCATGAATCGTTTAACGTCAGAACAACGCTTCCAAATTGTGAAAATTTACTTTGAAAAAAATTAATCTGTTCGCGAAGTTCATAGAACACTTCGTCAATTTTACGGTCAACATAATCGGCCTAGTGAGCAAGCAATTCGTGCAGTTATTGATCATTTTCGCACTAATTTTACTCTTCTCGATTCAAAACCATCAACAAGACAAAGAAATGTGCGTACCGAAGAGAATATTGCAGCTATAGCGCGAAGTATTCCAGAAGACGCCGAAATGTCGATTCGTCGTCGTTCTCAACATATCATCATTATATATATATATATCATCATATCATCATATCATCATTTGTCCTTCGACTACGTGGAAAATTTTACGTAAGGATCTTGGCTTACGTGCCTATAAAATACAGTTCGTGCAAGAATTGAAGCCAAACGACCATCGTTTGTGTCGCACTTTTGCTGATTGGGTTCATTTGAAACTGGCCGAAGATGAGCATTTTTATCAAAGAATTGTGTTTAGTGATGCCGCATATGGAGCGAAAACAATCCTCAAGCCGTTAACGAATCACCATTACATCCATTAAAATTGGCTGTTTGGTGCGGTTTACACGCTGGCGGCATCACCGGTCCTTATTTCTCTCAAAATAGAGTTGCCGTTACGGTGAATGGCAAGCGCTATCTAGCCATGCTGACTGAATTCTTGTTTCTAAAAATTAATCAGCTAAACATCGACCACATTTGGTTCCAACAAGACGACGCAACTTGCCATACAGCGCACATTCTGGACGTTTTTTTATCAAGGCATGGTTCAAATTGATAATTTGTTGTCGGTAGCGATCAGTATTAACTGTTTGACCAGGGTTCAATAGTTCACCAAACACAGAGCATTGTCTTGCAAAACGATTTGGCCTTGGAGTTAATGGGCCGGCTTTGTCAGGTGATAATCATGATTTTTGCGCTCAGGGTTTTCGAAATAAATCCATTTTTCATCACCCATCACTATTCAATGCAGAAATTACTTCCGATCATACTTTTGAAGCACCATTTCACAGCTGCTTTTACGATTTCCCATTTGCCTGTCATTCATTTGATGTGGCACCCATTTTCTCATTTTCTGGATTTTTCCCATTGCTCGTAATCGGTCGCTAATCGTTTCTTGGGCCATTTAACGTTTCTGCCAATTGTCTTTGAGTTCGAGTTAGGTCTTCATCTAATAACTCCTGCAATTTCGCATCTTCAAACTTTTTCGGTCTACCAGAACGTTCTTTGTCTTGCACATCAAAATCACCACTTTCAAATTGTCGATACTACGCCTTACAGGTTTTTATGGTTGGAGCATGCTCATCGTAAGTTTCTACCAGCAAACGATAACTTTCAGCGGCTCCTCCCTCTTGATTAAATAAGAACAGCAATGTTTGCCGCAAATGCACTTTTTCAGGTTTTCAGGCACGAAACTCGACATTTTCAAACAAGTATAAATCTATGACAATGTAACTTTCGTAAAATATAACATTTATGGTTTTTAAGCTTGATGTCAGTAGAATAAAATGACAAATCAGAATATTGCATAGTTAAGCTTGGTGATATCTGCCAGAGAAATCGGCAATGACTTTCTTGTACATCTGGTACTGATTAAACGTTATTAGAACTGTCGCTGGCCATTCTCCTTAATTTGGATTTTACGAGCCTCTCCAATGAAATTTTTTGAACCTGGAGTTAAATTCTTAATTGTTTCAATGCTTGCAATCACTTTTTCAGTAGCAGTATCACGTAGTGGTAAACACTATTTTAAACCTTTGTTTAATAGGTCTATTTCTCCTCGATTAAAAGTCTCGGATGATTGAGCCGCGACTAGTGTTTCCTTTATAAGAATTATATCAATACTAATGAAAATTATTACTTTTTCCAATGCCATCGTCAATTAAAATCACAGAAAGTAATTAAAAATTTCAACGCTGGAGTAAAACTCGAACTAATTAGACCACCAGGCTGTACAGCTTCGAGTCTTTTAACACGAGATAAACCGTATTATGGAAACAGATCGATTGGGTTGGCAACTAAGTACTTTCGGTTTTGTAGTATAAAATAAAACGCTTAAAACAAAGAATAGTTTCTAATCAATTATATATTTTCCATTTTGCTCAATGACCTTTTGCCATCTATCTTTTAGCTGCATAATTCGGCGCTCATAAAATTTCTGGTCCTTATCAGCAAAAAACTGAACCAGGTGCGAGTGAAGGTCATTGTCATTTGTGAAAGTTTTGCCATTCAAAGAATTCTGCAAACTTCGAAATAAATGGTAATCAGATGGTGCTAGATCAGGGCTGTATGGGGGATGTGGCATCACTGCCCAGCCAAGCTCCAATAGTTTCCCACGAGTTGCCAAATGTGTGAGGCCTTACATTATCTTGGTGGAAAACTACACCTTTCCGATTTGACAATTCTGGTCGTTTTTCTTTAATAACTTCATCCAGTTTTATTAATTGTTGACAGTAAATATCAGAATTGATCGTTTGGTTCCTTGGAAGCAGCTCAAAATCACAACACCTTTGTAATCCCATCAAACTGACAGCATGATCTTTTTTGGATGCAATTCAGCTTTCGATGTGGTTTGAGCTGGTTTATCGTGTTTGCTCCATGATCGTTTTCGAACTGTGTTACTGTACAGGACCCATTCTTTATCACCAGTGATGACTCTTTTTAAGAAAGGGTCGGTTTCATTTCATCTAAGGTGCATATCGCAAAAGTTGATTCTTTGTGTTAAATGAATGTCTTTCAATTCGTGAGGTACCCAAATATCAAGCTTCTTAACTAGCCCAAGACATTTTAAATGTTTTTCAATTGTTGTGTGCGATACATGTAGCCTCTCCGTAACCTCTCGAACAGTTATATGACGATCCTCTTCAATTATGGCTTTGATTTGGTCATCATCAACTTCAGTAGGCCGACCAGAACGTTGCTCATCTTTGAGGGGAAAATCTCCAGAATGGAATTTTTTATACCAATTCTGACACGTGCGCTCTGTTAAGTAATTAGCATCATAAACTTGACATATCTTTTTGTGAGCCGCAGCAGCTTTCTTTCCTTTGCGGAAATAAAATAGTAAAATATGTCGAAAATGTTCGTTTCTGCGCTCCATTTAAAATTAACTCACAACTAATAGCTTTAATAAAAATCACGCACTACTTGCTTCTGAAGTTACGTCAATGTGACTAGTATCACGCGACAAACGGTAAAGTACAGCACTAACATACGTTATACAAAAAATAAAGCAACGCTCTCTATCAGTAAAAACCGAAAGTACTTAGTTGCCAACCCAATAATATTTTTAAAACCTACAGTCAGGTTATATTGATGTTATATAATATCTGTGATTTTAACTAACGCTGGCATAGCAGGAAATGTTAATTTTCATTAATTTCCCATCGTAATGGACTTCATTTATTTTTTTATATTTCGCACAACAGCATTTCCTCCATTAATAGGACAAAATCAATCATGCATACACACAAATGTGTTCAAGAAGAGCAAAAAGTAAATATAAAAGATCCTAAATCATAACTGAAGATAATATTTCTTTACATGGAAGTACCTGATTAAAGGAAAAAATATACAATATAGAAGTACAAAAACGAGCATAGAAAAAATGAATTCCCCCTACTTGCACTCAATTTCTAGTCTGAGTAAAGCTCCCATGGTGTCATTATGAATGTCTCCTGCACAAAATATTTTATTAAAATTACTGCACATTACGTATATAGGCGACTTTAATATTGCATTAGTTTTAGAAGGTGGGCAGGATGTAGTGTGATAACGAACCGACAATCGAGGAATGCGAAAATTAAATTCTTGAAGGAGTGAAGGACATTTGACGTTATTACGTAAAAGTTTATATAAAAATATTAAGCCAGTAGAAATACGTCTGTCTCCCAGCGAGGTGACACCAAACCGTTGAAGCAGTTCCAGCTAGCCAATACCTTGTGCTGGATAAAAGCCATCAACTCGAAAGGAAAGATATTTTAAAAACTGTCGTTACACAGCTTCCAAGGTGTTCTTATTGACATGATATTAAGGATACCATACCAAAGTCACATAATCAAGTTTCGGTCTAACCATTGAAAAATACAGACTTTATTGCCTGTATAGAGATAAACGCTCTACAATTGCGTATAACAGAACTCAATGACTTCTTCGCAGGTAAAACTGCGTTTTCGATGTAGTTAACAAACGTGAGTTTCTCATTAAATAAAACGCCGAGATCTTTGACTAGATTAGTCCTTGTTAATGAAGTAGCACGCAATGACTTGCCGTATCTAATTGGGTTGAGCTACCTTGTGTACGCCATAATCATACATGTAGATAAATTCAACTGTAAACAGTTACTATCACACCAATCATCAATTATATTTAGTTGATTTTGCAAGAAGACACAATCATTCGTATTTTGAATTGAGATAAAAGTTTTTAAGTCATTAGCATATAGCAACTTTTTGGACGCAATAACTGATCATTAATATATATATATATATATATATATATATATACAAAATAAAAGCGGTCCTAAATTCGAGCCTTGAGGCACACCCGATGTTGCGTTAAAATGATAAGATTTATGCCAATTATACAATAGTACACATATTGTCTCCTGTCATGCAAATAGTACTCAAAAAACTTCAACAGTGCCTCACTGAGGCCAATTGATTTTAATTTATTTAATAACATCAAATGATTTATGCGATCAAAAGCTTTACAGATGTCAGCATACATGACATCAGCCTAGTTGATTCAAAACGTTCGCAACTCGCTGGGTGAACTGCACCAAATTAGAAACTGTTGATCGTTTTCCAATAAAATCATGTTGATCGGATGACATAGCATTATGAATTGTCGGAGACAGATAAGTACAAATGCACATTTCTAGAACTTTACTAAAATTATAAAGTATGGCAAAAGACCTGTAGTTGGCAATAACTGCCGGATCTACACTCTTCGGCACATGACATACTCTAATTTCCAACAAATAGAAGTGGTTGAAGTACTTAATGCCATGTTAAATAAAAGTGCGAAGTCTGCACAATCTTACAACAGGAAACTTGGATCTCGATCGTCTCCAGCCGTAGTTTTGTTCGCTAGTTTCCCTAAGGATGACTTAATAACAAAAGCTTTAATGAATTTAATATGAATATTCGAAGAGCTATAAGAGACAGATTGTTGTTGATTCATACTGGCATCAAACTGGATGTATACCGATTGGAAGTACTTAGCGAAGGCGTCAACAATCTGTTTGGTATCACCTAGAGTTCCATTTGAAGCTCTCATCTTCCCAGATATCCTACTCATACCCTTTTTTGTTTGAATGTAGGATCAAAAGAATTTCTGATCATTAAGTATGCTCTTTTCCACATCCCTCAAGTACTTTTTTTATATACTGCCGATATTTGATGCTTCAAAAGAGCCCTGTTTAATTATATATTTATACATAATTAACATCAAAACATCTTCAAATTTCTTCAGTAACACATCTCATGTTCTGAGATGTAGGTTATTACGTACTTGGAAAATACGACATGCATTTTTGTTAGAGGTAAAGATGGAAAATGAATATACGATTGTCAAAGCTCGAAAACAAAACTCGGAAAAACAAGATTATTATGTCAGTGCCTTTTTAACAAAACAAATGATTCACACTTTTTTAAAAAATAGAGAAAAGTTAATAGAAAAACCATGGATGTTTTTATATTCCATTATACATGTGCAAGGCTTGAAAGATGAGCATTGTTTCTGCAAGTCAACTTTCTCCATTAATTACATACTCCGCAATGCAGTTCCCGCAGATATATGTACAATTTATGACAGGACTTATGAAAAGAAAACAAAAAACGGATCATTATAACGATTTACGGTGTAAAAACTCTATCCTGAGGAATCTCGAGCGTATATAACCGTTTATCATGCAACTAAGACAAGTAAGGGCGGAAGTGAAGAAAGAGAGAAGACGAATTTGGATCGATCGACACTTCGGTCTTGCGAGGCTATTAATCTGCGTATGCCACGATGTTTCCAGACGCTGAACTGCGGTAGATAAGATGTTGTTTACTTTAAAATAGCAAACGTCGACGTCGGAATATAGAAAGAATGTTTGGATAATATCTGTCTGTGCGGCGACTCGACTCGTGCGATATTTGCGGCATATTCGAAGTACAAAATTGTTAATAAAGACAGGAGATGTATTGCCACGTGTGAAATTGAAAATATATTGATGTTATTCAACATTAATATAATGTAGTTGCTTTGATATACAGTTTGCTGGGTCACGCTTCGACGATAGGCAATGGTAATACTATTAGTTAATGAATACAGAGACGAAGTTGAGCTGGGCGACATAGGCGTACTACAGTTGCTAGGTAATGCTTCGATGATAGACAATGGTAATATTACAAAGGGTACTAGGAAAGTTTTGCAATACAGCTTTGTCGATTTAATTTTTTCAAACTAATTTCCTCTACAGTCAGTACACCTCTCTGTCCTCCGAAACCAATCTTTAAAGCAGTTCTGCCAAGTTTCACTAGGGAGTAAAGCACACTCGTTGTCCCAAGCCTGCAGAACGTCAGCATCACTGGAAAACTGCCTCCCTTTTAGCTTCATTTTCACATGCGGAACAGTGCAAAGTCGTAGGGAGCAAGATCTGTAGGGAGGGTGCTCGAGAAGTTTCAATCCTGTCGTGGTCAAATATTCGGTACGGGCTTTGGCGCGGTGAGCTGGAACATTATCGTGATGGAGGAACCAGGTGTCCATTCTTGACTTTGGCCGCAGGTTCTTCACAGATCCAATGACTTTAGGCAGGCACTGTTTAGTATACCACTTAGCTGCGACTGTCTTCTGTGTGTCCAAAACGACGCATTCCACAATTCCACTCGATTTGAAAAATGCAGCTATCATTTTCTTCTTTACAAATCGGGATTTTGTGACAACTACGGGTGTGCCCTCACCATCAAAAACCCAAACTTTGTTTTGAGCTTTGGTCGGCACATCGTAATAGTACAGCTAAGTCTTGTCACCTATCGCGATATTGTTCACATTGTCCCTTATTAAACTTTTTTATCATCTCCCGGCACCAAGTTACACGTCGTGTCATTTGTTCTTCAGTCAGTCGATGCGGCACCCAGAGAGAACAAAGTTTGTTCACGTGCAAATGATCATGCAGAATCGAAAGAACATTGCTGGTGCATTGACGCCTGAAGTACCTCTATCTGTTGGTAGGTCACTCGCCTGTCCTCGCCAAGCATTTTCCTCACAGTAGTAACGTTTTCCTGCATAACTGACGTTCGTGGCGTTCCCGGCCTCTCAGCCTCCTCCACAGTTAAATTTACCCTTTGGAATTCACTATACATGTCTCAACATGCACCAACAAGCAGCTTCCTACAATTCATTGTTGCGTTATATTGCAAAACTTTCCTAGTACGCTTTGTATTAACCTTAATTAATAAAATTAACACGTACTGTCGAAACTCTAGTTTTTAACATGAACGATGTTGTCTTCAGCGGGAGTCTTTGTATAAATAATAATAATCGTGTTAATCTTTACCCTCAAGCGTTAAAGTGATACGAAAACAAAAAACAAAATTTTCAGGCCTATTTAAATATTTTGACACTTTTTTTACCGTTATTGACGCTTAAATTTAAGATCTTTCTAATCTAAACAATGAGGAAAACAAATTTAAAACACCACTCCAGAAATCGACCAATGTTGGTGAATAACAATCCAATTATGGTATGATAATGAAGTCGAATAAATTATTGGGATCTCGCACGTTCTACGTTTTTCTCCGATCGCTTTTATTCCTGATGGTTTTTTGTTCACCACACGTGCGGAATTAGTAATGGAGATTCGATGATTTTTACTTTCGTAATGGTGTTATGGGTGCTTCGTTTGTAGTTTGTATGTCAGCTATCTTATTGATCAAAGTCTTAAGATTACGTTAGTTGAAATGTGATGCTGTTTATTTACAGCAAGTCCATGAAAGATTTCGTACACGTCATGAATGTTGAAAATCTATTTGACTGCGTTAAAATACTCCAATAATCACATAATTATTTAAAATAACAAGAACTTTTGGTAAACATTTTAATATCGAATGCTAGAAAAGTTTGGTACATTTCAATCTATGAGGTATTTAATCACTAAAAGTTTATATACAACCCCTTTCCACATTAATTTTCATATTCTGTATACGTATTTCGGCAACTAAGTTGTCATCATCAGCAGATAATTAAACAGTGTGCCAAAACGCACGCATGTGTGTGCGCTTTTGACGGTACAGATCGTGTGCGGAATTTGTTTCGTACTGGTTTTTGCCGTAATTTTCCAGGTGCGACACTGTTAAATTATCTGCCGATGATCACAACTTAATTGTCGAAATACATATACAGAATACGAAATTCAATGTGGAAAGGCATTATATATCAACCTTAAGTCATCCACAGGTTCCATCAAAATTATAATTTCAATTCATATTGTTTTTTCATTAATTTATTTCATATCAAAAACATTTAATTGATTAACTCAAGTTATATTATTTTCATATACTTGTATTAAAAATTACATTAAAATTTGTTTCATAAATCATTAAAATGTTAACATTTTAGCCAGCGAATATCAGGCAACTTCCTTATTTGTTCATGTTACATTACAATTTCACAAAAATATATATCTAGAATAGGACTAATTTTTATAAAATTAGAGACATATAATGGGTCTTTTTTAAGCTGTATGAGAACTCTCGATGTCGATAACTATGGTTTGACAACTGATAATTTCAAACTGTTTGACATTTCTGTTCAGTAAGATTTGGCAAGTCATCACGAATCGTTTAACGCCGGAACAACGCTACCAAATTGTGGAAATTTACTTTGAAAAAAATAAATCCGTTCACGAAGTTCATAGAGCACTTCGTCCATTTTACCGTCAACATAATCGGCCTAGTGAGCAAGCAATTCGTGCAGTTATTGATAGTTTTCGCACTAATTTGACTCTTCTCGATTCAAAACCATCAGCAAGATAAAGAAATGTGCGTACCGAAGAGAATATTGCTGCTGTAATGCGAAGTATTGAAGAAGGCGCCGAAATGTCGATTCGTCGTCGTTCTCAACTTGTTGTCCTTTGTTCTTCTACTAGGTGGAAAATTTTACGTAAGGATCTTGGCTTACGTGCCTATAAAATACAGTTCGTGCCAGAGTTGAAGCCAAACGACCATCGTTTGCGTTGCATTTTTGCTGATTGTGCTCATTTGAAATTGGCCGAAGATGAGCATTTTCATCAAAGAATTGTGTTTAATGATGAAGCTCATTTCTGGTTAAATGACTACGTCAATAAGCAAAATTGCTATGTATGGAGCGAAGACAATCCTCAAGCCCTTAACGAATCACCATTACATCCATTAAAATTGACTGTTTGGCGTGGTTTACACGCTGACGGCATCATCATTATTTCTTTCGAAATGAGGAAGAAGCTGCCGTTACGGTGAATGGCAAACGCTGTCGAGCCATGCTGACTGAATTTTTGTTACCAAAAATTAACCAGCTAAACATCAACGACATTAGGTTACAACAAAACGGCGCAACTTGCCATACAGCGCGCTTAACAATCGATTTATTGCAAAATCAATTTGGTGACAACTTTATTTCCGGAAGTGGTCCTATTCTCTGGCCCCCTCGTTCGTGCGATTTAACGCCTCTGGATTACGTTTTATGAGGCTATGTTAAGTAATTGGTTTATGCCGACAAACCAGCAACTCTTGAAGCATAGGAAACCAATATTCAAGCCACCATTGACGCCATACGGCTAGAAAAAGTAGTCAAAAATTGGACTGATCGAATGGAGCGTGTAACTAACATATGTCGGAAATCATATTTAAAAAATAAATGCCATAAAATTATCTACCAGATTACAATAAAAAAAAATTCATTCCAACAATATTTCTGTCTTGTATTATCATTTAAAGTTCTCAAGCTCGTAAAAAAACACCCGATATATACAGCCTGTCGCAGAGAAAAGTGAACTCTTTTAAAATAAAAGCAAAAGCTTTCTTTTTTTTGGTAATATTCATTTATTTTATACAAAGCAGTCGCCTTCAGCTTCAACACAACGTTTTGCACGGTCAATTAACTAATTATTATTAAAACTACAATAATTATTTTTGTAATTAATACATGTTATTGAAATTTTCAGTAATTCTTCATAAATAGTTTAGTGTTGTTTTTTAATACAACAATTAGTTAGATAACTTCCTTTGTGTAAGTGTACTTCACAAAATTTGCGTGTGTATCGTGTTTCTCTCCCAACGCCGTGTCGTACAAACTACACAAATATATTCTTGTGGGATACACTTTATTTTTCGTCGACCTTAGTGTCTCCAGGGTGTGTTTTTTCATATCACCAGATAATCTACTAGGTGGCGCTGAAGTTGAATCAGTAGCTTGTGACGTTGTTGGCTACATTTCATCAGCTTCCGCGGTTAACCATGTCCTTGCGACTATCAATAAGTAGTTTTTATACTATTTCTTCATTGGAATTTATCCTTTTGTATATTACGAAGCTTTTGAATAGTAAGACATTCATTATATAAGGTTTGTCTCAGAGAAAACGGAATTTTTTAAAAATAAAAACAAAAGCTTACTATTTTGGTAAAATTCATTTATTTTATTCAAAGTCGTAGCCTTCGGCTTTAATACAACGTTTTGCACGGTCAATTAACATGTCGAATGAATTTTTAAGTTTATCTTTAGAGTTGTCCTTCACGATCGCTGTCTACGCGTTTTTAATGACTTCGACGCTGTCCTTTCATCGACAAATGTAGTTTGGAGAACAGATAGAAGTCACAGGAGGCCAAATCCGGTGAATACGGTGAATAGTTAATGGTTAAAATGCCATTTGTGATTAGAAAATCAGTGATAAGCGTCGAGCGATGAGATGATGCATTATCATGTATCAAACGCCAGCTACCATTTCCACGATATTAAAGGCGCACACGAAGAATACGCGCCAAAAGACTCTTCATAACAGGAAGATAATATACACCATTCACCGTTTGACTACTTGGTACAAACTCTTTGTGCACTATGCCTTTTAAATCATCAAAACAAATCAGCATTGTATTCACTTTTGACTTCTCCAAACGGCTTTATTTCGGTCTTTCTTCGCTTGGATGCTTCCATTCAAAGCTTTGACGCTTGGTCTTTGGATCATATTGAAAACACCACGTCTGATCATGGGCTTCAAAATGTTTTTTAATATTCTGAACTGTATCTTATTTAATTTGGCACTTGTTTTTGAATTATATTTGTTTTCTTTATATACATTTATACATTGCTATTTGATATTAGTTCAGTGTGTGTTATTTTTTCTTTTTCTTTTTTCCTCTTACTCTGCACCAAAAATTAAAATTAAAATTAAATTACATGTATTACTGTCCTGTAAATGGCAATTCGCTGTTGGACAAATAAAGGTTATTATTATTATCTAAATGCATTGTTTTAAAACCATTGCTCACAAAGTATAACCACAAAGAGCGACCAGAAGCGTTAAATATTTAATATCTTTACCTTTTTCTAAGAAATGTTAAAAGATTTCAGTACTGTTACCACAATTAAGAGAGATTGTATTGAAGAATATAGATCGTTTTCAATATATTATTAATTGAAAGTGACTATGGACATAAGAAACACCTCCCGTTAAAGAATAGATTTTGTTAAATTAGCTAATTTCTATTGTCGCTGTTTGAGAACGTCTACTTTCCACGTATATTCTAAATTAATCCTCTTAGCGCGAAAGTAATTCCCGTTTTTAATAAATATCCAATCAGTCACTAAATCTAATAAACGAAAATCGATAATTAATACAATTTCTTATACTCTTTCGCTCCATTAACAAGTTGGGATGTCGAAAGGATTTCGTCTACTTTTAGAGGCACTTCATTATCCGAAAGGGATGGTTTCGGAGCAGTATAATGCGAAACACATTGTAATTATACATGTTAACACTAAAGCCCCCTACTAAATGTGAAATTAGCGTGATAATTATTCCCAGATATCATTGCATAAATACTGGAAATGAATCATCAATTTATAAACTACTGTTTACGTTATACGCAATACGTACTAATTATGATGTTAATTAGGGAAATACAAACGATCCTAATAATGTAATACTTGTATTTAGTAAAGTGTTTATTTATGTTATGTACCGTTTAGACTACGGTTTTAATGAATATACGACGGTAGTTTGACAAGTAGTGAGAATGGAAAAGTAAAACGAATTTTTTAAATACAAAATAATTTTTATTTTTCAATATAAGACGAGAAGTCAAAATGTTCCCGGAATTGTGTCGTAGTGTTGGCAGTTGTGATGCAATCACAATAAATTTTGTACAGTACATTCCTTATGGTGCATAGTTATGATGCTGACAGGGCTGAGCAAGTCTGAACAAGCAGTGTGACTGCAGTTTAGCGGAAGGTAGGAGTGCGTGGTGATCAGTTGGCGCGATGTCGCAGTTCGAGCAACGGGCGAACATCAAGTTCATGTGCAGATTGGGAAAATGTGCTTCAGAGACTTTGTTAGCCTTACAAACAGTTTACAGTGACGATTCTTTAAAGAAAACAGCCGTTTACGAGTGGTTTTCAAGATTTAAGGGTGGACAGGAATCGCTGGAAGACGAGAGTCGCAGTGGGAGACCTTCAACCTCCAGGAACGAAGGAATGGTCGAGCGAGTGAAACAATTAATCAGAGCAGACCGCAGAATGACCATCGACGAGTTGGCACAAGAAGCGGGGATCTCTCATGGATCCATACACGCAATCCTGTCAGATGATTTGAAGATGAAACGTGTCAGTGCAAAGTTTGTCCCGCGCTTGCTGGATCCGGATCAGATGGAAACTCGGAAGTTGACGGCGGCCGAATGTTTTGAAAAAAGCACAGAGGACCCGATGTTCTTGCAGACAATCGTTACTGGTGACGAGACTTGGGTGTACGCGTACGACTCGGAAACCAAGATACAGTCATCAGAATGGCACACATCGTCCTCTCCTCGACCAAAGAAATCACGTCATGTCAAATCGAAAACAAAAGTGATGCTCATTGCGTTTTTCGACAACGAAGGTGTGGTGCACCATGAATTTGTACCAGCTGGACAAACGATTAGCGGTCCTTTTTACGTGCAAGTTTTGAAAAGAGTGAGGGAAGCAGTTCGAAGAAAACGTCCAGGCAAATGGCAAGAATTGTCACTCCATCACGACAATGCTCCCTCCCACACGTCGATTGTTGTGCAAACATGGCTTGCAGAAAAAAACATTCCAGTCCTCCAGCAGCCTCCCTACTCACCGGATTTAGCGCCATTGGATTTCTGGCTCTTCCCCAAGCTCAAAAAGGGCCTCAAAGGTAACCGTTTTGACACCGTAGAAGACATCAAAACCAACGCGACGGCTGAACTTCGGAAGATACCACAACAGGACTTTCATCGTTGTTTCCAACAATGGCAGGAGCGGTGGAGCAAGTGTATGTGTTCAGACGGCGCCTACTTTGAAGGCGATTAAGTGACTGTGTACCTATGTTGTGGTAATAAAGAGTTAAAACAAAATTCCGGGAACTTTTTGACTCCTCCTCGTATTCTCCTAAAAGAGCAATACATTTACTCGTTGCTCCAATTGCCATCTCTAAAATGCGATTCCGGAAGGCTTGCAAATTACTCGTTTACGAAGACTATAAGCTCGTCGTTAGACGAAAATTTCTTTCCATCTAGTGCCGTTTTCGATTTTGAAAAAAGATGGAAGTCGGAAGGGGCTAGATCCGGCGAATAAGGCGTGTGCGGTACTAATTGGAAATGCAATTCGTGGATTTTGGATATCGCAACTGTGCTTGTATTCGAGGGAGCGTTGTCTTGGTGAAACAGAATCTTTTTCTTTGCCATTCCTGGCCGTTTAGCACGAATCTCAACACTTAATTTTTGTAGAAGTTCTGCATAATATTGTCCGTTTATTGTGGCACCTTTCTGAAGGTAATCAATGAGCAAAATGCCCTTTGAATCCCAAAAAATTGATGCCATCACCTTGTTTGTCGATAAAGTGGTTTTCGCTTTCTTTGGAGGTGCAGAACCACGTTCTAACCATTGTTTCGAGTGTTGTTTAGTTTCGGGTATACTGTAGTGTATCCAAGTTTCATCGCAAGTAACAAATCGTCTACAAAAATCAACCGGATTCCGCTTATAAAGGTCCAACCACTTATTTTAAATGCGCAAACGAGTGAACTTTTGATCAGTCGTAAGCAATCGCGGCACCCATCTTGCCGAAAGCTTGGAAAGACCCAATTCTTTCGTTAAAATGTGCTGTACGCGTTCTGTTGAAACGTTTACCATGTCTGCTATCTCTCTCACTTTGAGTCGTCGTTGCGTAATAATATTATGGATTTTTATAATCATTTCCTTAGAAGTCACGATTTTGCGTGCTCCAGAGTGCGCTTCATCAACACAGCTTGTTCTACCACGTTTAAATTCATTTACCCATCTACTTATTGTGGCGGATGATGGAGCAGATTCACCTAATGTTTCCCGTAACTCATCTTTTATTTCGGTAGCTTTCATACCCTTAATTACGAAGTATTTAATAACCACACGATTCTCTGCTTTTTCCATTTTAACAAAACGACGTGTTGCTTCTGTTTCAATCAGCTGTCAAAAATGAACTAATCAACCGATTTATCTAAATATTGGAATGTAAACATATAAATAGCCAACCTAAATTACAGTGCATTTGTTTTACCAATTAGAGCGCCACCTATGTGTCATTCTCACTACTTGTCAAACTATCCTCGTATTGGCAGATTGTTGTGACCAGCCAGCTTGTTCGGTACTTCTAAAAGAGCTCGTAAAACCAGTGAAAAAATTTATTCTTGTATTCTCATTAAACGTATTGCTGTGAATTTTCGATTCAATATTATGAAAGAATTGTAAGAATATTCAGTGTATAGTTCGCTTCGAGATATTTTAATTCGCCTGAGTAGCTAGGAAGGTAATTTTATAGTACACCTTGCGGTGAGGGCTTAATGAAATGTAAACATATCTAAAATATGAGCAGTTTCTTACTTTAATAGCAAGGATAGTATTAAATAAATTGTGTTAGATACTTTTAAAAGAGCTTGCAAAATGTATGCAAATTTACGAGGGAGCGTTTTTATATTCGCGGAATGGGGGACAAGGGGTGGAAATAAAAAAACCAAATTATTTTTCTTTTTCAATATATTCACCTGCAAGACGGATGCATTTTTCACATCTTTCAATTAATTTATTTATACCCTCATAAAAAAATGATTTCTCTTTATCTGCAAAATACGCCGTAACTGCCTCCTTGACTTCATCATAGGCAGTAAATTTTTTACCCCGCAGCTCTTTTTTCATTTTCGGAAACAGGTAATAATCACTCGGGGCCAGGTCTGGGCTGTAGGTTGGGTGATTCGCAATTTCGAAGCCCACCTTATGCAGGGCAACTAACGCAACGCGGCTCTTGTGGACGGGCGCGTTGTCGTGCAAAAGCAGAACACCTTTTGTCAATTTTCCCCGACATCTCCCTTTAATGGCTCCTTTTAGTCGCTCTAATATTGAAGCGTAATATTCTCCGGTTATAGAAACACCTTTA
The DNA here is from genome assembly GCA_031893035.1 of Dermolepida albohirtum. NCBI lineage: Eukaryota > Metazoa > Arthropoda > Insecta > Coleoptera > Scarabaeidae > Dermolepida > Dermolepida albohirtum. Next base: position 43,261 of record JAVIWB010005307.1, on the reverse strand, counting down.
TCTTTATAATCAATCAACAATATTCCTTCCGAGTCCCAAAATACCGTCGCCATGAGTTTCCCCGCTGATTTTGACACTTTAAATTTCTTGGGAGGTGCTGTGCCCTTTTTATGCCACTGCATGGAGTCTTGTTTGGACTCAGGTTCATAATGATGAACCCAAGTTTCGTCTCCAGTAACAATTCCACTCAATATACCATCCTTGTCTTCATTACAGAGGTCCAAAAATGCACGCGAACACTCTACGCGCTGTTGTTTTTGCGGCGGCGTGAGCATTCTCGGCACCCATCTTGCGCTGACCTTAGACATGCCGAGATGATCGTGTAGGATTTTAAAAATTGTTGTATCGGATACTCCAATCATTTCTGCGAGTTGTTTCTTCTTTAGTCGAGCATCTTCGAGTACAATTTGTTCAACTTTTTGGATAAGTGCTGGCGTGGTCACCTCAATGCTCCTGCCCGGCCTCGGGTCGTCATCAAGGGATTCCCTTCCTTGTTTAAATGAACTATGCCACTTGTACACCATGGTTTTTCCTGGACAAGAGTCGCCGTAAACCAATGACATCTCATTCATTATGGTCGCGACTGATTTTCCTTGTCTGGTAAGGAACTTTATAACGGCACGATATTCGATTTTTTCCATATTTCACTTTTCACTCCTGATTATGTTACTTGGTTGACGATAGCTCAAAGACTAACTGTCTAATAACAATGAAACTTCGTATTTATACTAATCATGAGTCGCTGCACAGGCCACGCCCCCAATGCGCCTACTCACCCCTCTACAACCCGCTCATTCCGCGAATATAAAAACGCTCCCTCGTATCTCTCTCATTAAACGTATTGCTGTGATTTTTAAATTCAATATTTTGAAAGAATTGTAAGAATATTCAGTGCATAGTTTGTTTCAAAATATTTTAATTTGACTAACCATCAGAACACATCTAAGATATGAGATCTTCCTTATTTTAATGGACAGGATGGTATTAAATAAATTGTGTTAGATACTTTTAAAAGCATGTAATATTGATGGAACCTGTGGTTGATCAACTTAATCACTTAAGGTTGATATACTAAAGGCTGTTCCCAATTGCGCGGTTTTTTTCTAAGAATAAATAAAATATAGATGGCGCACTGAATTTGTCTGGGTATGTGTGCATTTAAAAAGTGTGATGTATGACATTTATAAAAATGGCTTCGTACACGGTACAACAACGCGTTCAAATTGTTGAATTATTTTATGAAAATCAGCGTTCTGTGAAAAGAGTTTTCAGAAAACTACGTGAATTTTATGGCTTACATAATCGTCCATATGAGAGCACTATTGGTCGAATTATTAAAAAATTTAAAGAAACCGGTTCCTTGGAAGATCAAAGAAAATGAAAAATACAGTCATAGTGGTCGTCCACAAGAAAAGTATTCAGAAAATTACGTGAATTTTATGACTTACATAATCGTCCATATCAAATTGGTCGAATTATTAAAAAAATTTCAAGAGACCGATTCCGCGGAAGATCAAAAAAGTGAAAAATACAATCGTAGTGGTCGTTCACAAGAAAATATCGGTTTGGTTCGTGAAAGTGTTGCTGAAGATCCTGAAATGTCCATTAGACGGCGTTCGCAAAAACTTGGACTTAGTGGATCAACAACATGGCGTATTTTACACAAGGATTTAGCTCTGAAGGCATATAAGGTTCAAATAACACAGGTCAAATAACGTATCCGGGGTGAGGAAAATCCGCGAATTATTCATGAGAAACTTGTGCATCCTAAACTAGTTACTGTTTGATGTGCATTATGGTCAGCTAGTGTAATTGGACCTTACTTCTTTGAAAATGCTGCTGGTGAAGCTGTAACTGTCAACAGTGATCGATATCATCGGATGATAACCGAATTTTTGTGGCCTGAATTAATGAATATTGATCTAGAGGATATGTGATTTCAACAGGATGGCGTTACACCTCATTTTGTACACGAATCAATTGATTTATTGAGGGAAAAATTTCCTGGACGTGTAATCTCAAGAAACGGTAATGTTAATTGGCCACCAAGATCATGTGATTTGATACACTGTTAGAATATTTTCTTTGGGGTTATGTGAAAAGTTAGGTTTATAAAAACAATCCACAATCGATTCCTGCTTTGAAAGATGAAATTATTCGTGTCATTTGGGAGATAGAGCCTCAATTATGTCAAAATGTCATTGAAAATTTTAACAAAAGAGTGGACGTCTGTGGAGCTGCAAGAGGAGGCCATTTGGCAGATGTTATTTTTCGTATATAAATGTCATAACTGATACTTCAATTACCAATAAAAGGTTTTTGAAAGTGAATGAAAATTATATGTCTTATTTATTCTTTATGAACACTGCGAAATATATATATATATATATATATATATATATATATATATATATGTACGTGGGTTGTCTTTTAAGTTTTACGTATAAAAATGGAATAAAACAGTAGATAGGTTTTAAAAAGTTCGTTGCTTTACCAAGTATTTTCCCAGAAGATTAATGCACTTTTCTCATGGAAAGTAGTTGTTTCACTCGCTTGTTAATACAGTCAAAATTGCGTTTTCTAAGGTATCGACTGCTCCTTCTGACGACTAGAACCTTTGTCCACGCAGCCCGTTTTTGATTTTCGGAAAGGTAAAGAAATTGTTGGGACTTATCTAGGTCCGGGCTGTACGGAAGATGGTCCAACAATTCGACGTTTTGCTGCGTTAAAAATTCAATTGTCTTCCGTGCTGTGTGCGAACTTGCATTGGCTTGGTGGAGGATGATTCGTCGTTCAGGGTTGGTTTTTTCGAAGCTCAGCAATGACATGCGTCAAACAAACGGTTGTATACCAGTTGGTAATAACAGTTCTTTGATCTTGTAGAGAAAGTGTTGCTGCTACATGACCTGCTTTCGAGACAAATGTCGCGACCATCTTTATGGAGACACTTCGAGAACAGATGACTATCGTCGGCTTTTCTTCACCATGGAACAACCAAACAAACGACTAGCGTTTATTTACTGGCTCGTATCAATAAATCCACAGACAATATTATACAAGCTTGTAGAGTTTCTGGCATTGAAGCAATCTAGAGTTTTTTTGACTACAATTCACCCAAACTACTTTCTGTTCTTCGGTCAACAGATGCGATATCCAACGGGAAACATTTTACAACTTGATGCAAAATTTTTTGAATTGAGGTCTTTGAAATCCGCAATTCCTCAGTCTGGCGATGTGTCACATGTCGATCTTCGTTGATGATCTTGCGCACAATATCGACATTTTCCTGAGTGACTACCGTTTTTGGTGAACCTGCTCTTATACCGTTGCTGAGACTAATCCGACCACGTGTGAATATTCCATACCAACGAGTTGTTGACTGATATGGTGCTTCGTTACCAAAAACAGAAACCAACTCGGCTAAGCATTCTTGTTGAGATAACTGTTTTCGAAAATTATAGAAAATTATTCCGCGGAATGTTCTCGGTTACATTTTTCAACTAACTTGTCAACTTTGACAGTTCGTTGTAGCTACAACACTACACGTATCGCACTGACACTTTGGATTTAGGTCAACTAAAGATGGAGATTAATTTTTAGTACTGATATTTGATTAGTGGCACCCTCTACGCCCCGCTATGCAAAACTTAAAGGACAACCCACGTACGAACATTATTCTGGTAAGAGATTTTACTTTTTTGATTAAATCTGCAAGTGGATACTGACGACTTGGTTTTATAATTATTATTATTAATATTATTATTATTGCCTGACATTCAATATAATTAAGACTTTTATTTAAATGACTGAACATTCTCTTAACGAAGAACTTGTAGAATATTTGATCCAATCTATACATTAATGCGCAATATTTCATTTTCATGAGCTCCGGTCGTCTACTTCAACATCGGTATCTCAAACACTTATTTGCCATGGTACGTATTTATTGAAATTCAGATATTACGAGCATGGCCGTGTATGCCCGGCGAATGTTTGACCTGAACGGATCATCACTCATATTCTCCTAAACCGTTGCCTCACTTCCACTTCGCACACAACACACAGGACCGAATAACATCCCGTGGCGTCACCAGTATCCGGCAAACCATTTATCATTCTTTGCCGGCAACTATATCGCAGACCGTGTCATTCAGAAACTCGCGTCGTTATTGTGTGTATAAAAGAGGATGAAGAAGTTTCCGCAGTGATGGAGATTGTCGGTCGCACAATATCTTAATTGCTTTTTCCAACTGCCTTGATCGCGTCAAAAAAAAATTTGTTATTGCTTTGATTGATTTTTGTCTTTCGTTATTAGAAAGATCGTAGCTATTTATTCACTTAATAAATGTACGAGGACGGACTGAAAAGTCCGCGGAATGTAAATAAAAAAAAAGAACTGCGATTTCAAATTGCTTTTATTTCACAGCATAGTCCCTTATCACCTGATACATTTAGGCAAGCGATGATCTACAATATCTATGTTTTGATCAAATTCAGAATGCACAAGTTCGTTAAAGCAAGCATCCATAGCAGCTTTAACATCATTATTTACAATTTCTTTTAGTATAATGTATAAAACACATATTAATATCGATATTGTATTCCCCCCTGGACTTTCCAAAACGTATTGTATACGATTAACCAAACTGCTGGCCCGACGCTCGCGACAACTCCAATTACACAGGCCTAATTAGTGACACCCTTTATGTATCACTACGCAAAACTTAAAAGACATCCCACATGTAACAGTTGTAATAAACGATATAACGGAGGAAGTCATGAACAAGTTGAAGAAACTGGCAGTTGGTTACAGAAATATAGAAGTAATAAAAATCGCTGAAAATGCCTTCGCCAATGGTGTGGGATGCTATGCTGGAAACGAAGAGGATCGTCAGACTTGAAGAATACGACAATTCAAAATAGGAACCTTGTCAACTTAAACAGTTCGTTATAGCTACAACACTACATGCTTCGCACTCTAACTTTGGATTTAAGTTAACTAAAGATGGAGGTTAATATTTAGTACTGACATTTGATTAGTCTATTAGTTCTACCTAATTTGTGACTTCACGGAAACTTCTTAGAACGATAAATGTTTAGCCACGTTTTATAAATTACTACTTACTATTTTATTTTATGTATCTACTGTCAAGAGAACATCATCAAGTTAATTTTCGGAACTCTCTCTTATATTTCTAACATTACAAAAACGGTTATTCAAGAATTCGTCTAGATTCATTCCACATTTTCTTTACTCTTCTGATCTTACTCCGTCAGATTTCCATCTCTTTCGCTATGTATTGCAATACACTCTTTCGTGGGGTTCTCAGGAATATACATAAGTAAATACTTTCTCACTATTTTCTTTCTCCTTTATATTTATTAGCTTCACACTGGATACACTCATATATTATTTTATTGAACTACAATACATAAGATTTTATATTGACTATTAAATAAAGAACGTCTTAATCTGTTGGCGTTTTTCAGCTCACTGTCCTGCGCAACATCACTTCACTTTTCCCCCATCCCATATAGGGGATTAGCGTCTATGTTTATCCACTTTAAACCGCTTCAATATCAAATACCGTTTAAGGAATCAAATTTAAAATTGCTTTGACAATTTTTTTATTTCAAACCACCGGATTCTTTTCAGGCGTGGTATCCAAAACCTGACAAATAGTGGAAAGTAAATAGTAAATAATAAAATTCCAATATTCTGTTTGTTGGAAGGTTAAGTTTAATAAAAACGATATTAACATAGGAGGTGCAGAAACTAAATAACGAGACTGGTGTGAGAAGTGTTATTTATTGCAAATAAACATGTTTTTAACTTTTATCCCCTTCAGGATTTTCTCCTCCAGTACCTATACACCGCTATATATGTGTCTTCCATTATTCAAAACAATGCCTGATGTATGAATGTATTTAATGCACTTTTCACTTTTAGGAACAGGTAGAAGTAACATGGTGCGAGATCTGGTAAATACGGAGGATGTTCAAGCACAGCAATGCGCTCGTTCGCTAAAAACTGCTTCACAGATAGGGTATTGTGAGCCGGTGCGTTGTCCTGATGCAGAATCCACAAATCCGGTCTTTTCTTCGTTACTTTTTCCCTGAGCTTGATAATGACTTCTTTGTAGTATTTCTGATTAACGATTTGACCCTCAGGCATCCAGTCAGTTACGATAACACTCTTGATATTGAAAAAAACGATCAGCATTTCCTTCAATTTCGACTTGGTTATTCGTGGTTTTTTCTGTCTTGGCGATCCGGCATATTCCAAATCCAAATTTCATCACATGTAAGGAGTTTTGTGAGCAAGTCTGTTTTATGATGTCGATTTATGAGGCCAGAGATAAATGTTCTTTTGATTGTATTTTTGTTCCTGAGTGAGGTTTCTCGTTAACATTTTTGCACGAACTTTTTCCATGTTTAATTCATCATGCAAAATGTGCCTTACTGTTTCGTTGTTAATGCTTACCATATTATGGTAGTAATCTTCTTAATGCTCAGAGGTAAGTTTTTGCGCATAATTTCATTAATTTTCTAATCGTTCCCTTCACTTCTTATTATCTCTTATCATCTTCGACTTCTTCCCGGTCTTCAAAAAATACCAAACACATCCTTAGACATTTTTAAATATTCTGTTGACGGTTTTTTTTAATTTGACAAGGAATTTCAGGTTAGTTCGCTGCTAGATTTTAAGTCAACCTTTATCACGGCCCTACTAAGCAACAATGTCATCTACAATTAAAGCTCGAAAGTAAACAAAAGCAGACAGAGAGACGAAACTACGGATTGTTGCTTGTAAAGTATCAAGGACAATGGCATCCCAATTACAACCTCGCCAGGTGCGGCTGCGCGATGGAAGAAGTGCAGTCACGTTATTTAATTACCATACCGCGTATAGTCGAAAAAGGTTTGTAAGTTGAGATGACAAAATAAGCGGCACACCAAGGCGTGCATTTGATAGTAGGTAAATAAAATAAATAGTAAGTCGTAATTTATAACACTATTTTAATCAGCGTTTTCATTGCTATCACAAAGTACATTAGATTGATTAAATATTTCCAGTTGTTTCAGCAAACCGTATCCACCTCTTGTGAATTGTTGCCTCTTCTTTTATCCTATAAAATATTACAAAAAAAAAAACGCGAAATAGACATTCACACGGGAGTTAGCACACCCCGCGAAGGCTAAATAGCATCAAAGGTGATCCGGCTACGATAAAGCATATTTACTTCCTGTTAGTGACAGTATCCTCTACAATTAATGCTTGAAAATAAACTAAAGCAGAGAGAGAGGAAGCAACGATGAAAAGAGCGCAGTCTCGTTATTTAATTGCCATACCTAGTATGGCCAATAAGAGTGATATGATTTCTTTAAAAAAAAAGACACACTTATTGTTAAGAAAATTCAATAGTTTTTTATTTAATGTGAAGTACAATCGATACAATTAAGTTATAAATAAAACGTCATTCGAATGGCCTCCACGACTTCTTCTGCAGGAACGAATTCGATGAACCCAATTTTCGAGCACTTTTTCCACTAAATCTAGTCGTATGTCATGAATGGCACGTTCAATATTGACATGTAAAGCTTGAAGATAAACCAATGACTTCAAATAACCCCACAAGAAATAGTCTAATGTTGATAAATCACAACTTCTTGGAGGCCATTCAATATCACAATTTCTTGAAATAATCGAATCTCCAAACTTTTCTCGCAATAATTCTATTGTTGCATTTGCTGTGTGGCACGTAGCACCGTCTTGTTGGAACCAAATGTTATCAAGATCAACTTCTTCCAATGTCGACCATACAAAGTTGGTTATCATCAATCTATACCATACCGCTCTCCATTGACAGTAACGGTGTTACCAGCTTCATTTTGAAAGAAGTACGGACCGATGATTCACCATACCAAAAACCACACCAAACTGTCAATTTAGGTGAATGTAATGGTTTTTCATAAGTAATTTGTGGATTTTCTTCGCACCAGAATCGACAGTTTTGTTTATTTACCACACCATCCAGATGAAAGTGAGCCTCATCAGAGAAGATGATTTTCATAAAAAAAACGTTATCGTTTTCAAGTTGTTCCACGGCAAAATCAGCAAATTCACGACGTTTACGGCGATCCAATGGCTTCAGTTCTTGAGTGAGAACAATTTTATAGGGATGCAAACCCAAATACTTTCTCAAAATCAGCCAGGTTGTGGTTTGGGACAGTCGCAATTGTTGAAAACGTCTTGGAATCGACAAAATACGGTCTTCAGTAACACTTGCCTGAACGCCAGCAATATTTGCATTACTTCGAGCGGTTCTTTGTCTTATTGGCACTTGAAAATTATGTAAAGAAAATGTAACCTCAAAATTTTTAACAATTCGACGAATAGCGAGCACACTTGGACGATTATTACGACCATACAATGGCAAAACCGCACGAAAAGTTGCAATTGGAGAACGATTATTTTGATAATAAAACTGAATAATTTGTAAACGTTGTTCTTGCGTATATCTCTCCATGATGAAATTGTAAACACTACTGACTACAATGAAAAACAAATGACAGATCATGACATATTACAAATGACCGAAATATCACTTTAAAATCATATCATCCCTATTGGAAAACCTTATATAAACCAAATGAAAAGGAAAATTAAACTATTGACAAAGTATCAAATGAATTTGTATTTTATGGCTTATTATTAAGAAACTGATACATTAGAATTGATTGAATCAATACATGTAATTTTCTTAAACGAAAGTGATGTGTTTGCGGATCTTTGCCAAGCAAGAAACGCAATTCACTTCAATACTAAAGAATTCGTGTAATACATTAACCCCTACGGTATCTTTTCCATTAGTAATAAGTGCTTTGAAGGGAATAAAGAGAACTATCGTCTTATTACCTACGTAATATAATAAAATCTACGAAAAGTACTGGCTATTAGGTTTACACAGAACATATAGGAATGGTAATATTAGGATCATTGTACGAGTTTACGAAGTCGAACGCCTTACAGCATAACTTAAAACAGCGCCATCTGCCCATGTTCCAAATAAAGACGCCATAGACGTTAGTTTTACGAAATTGCATTCGGCACTATGAAAACAGACTCCACTTTCTTAAGTACCGTTTATATAGGGTCTTTTTTAAGAGCTTGAGAATTAAAAATGATAATACAACACAGAAATATTGTTGGAATGAATTTTTTTTATTATAATCTGGTAGATAATTTCATAGCATTTACGAGGGAGCGTTTTTATATTCGCGGAATGAGCGGGTTGTAGAGGGGTGAGTAGGCGCATTGGGGGCGTGGCCTGTGCAGCGACTCATGATTAGTATAAATACGAAGTTTCATTGTTATTAGACAGTTAGTCTTTGAGCTATCGTCAACCAAGTAACATAATCAGGAGTGAAAAGTGAAATATGGAAAAAATCGAATATCGTGCCGTTATAAAGTTCCTTACCAGGCAAGGAAAATCAGTCGCGACCATAATGAATGAGATGTCATTGGTTTACGGCGACTCTTGTCCAGGAAAAACCATGGTGTACAAGTGGCATAGTTTATTTAAACAAGGAAGGGAATCCCTTGAAGACGACCCGAGGCCGGGCAGGAGCATTGAGGTGACCACGCCAGCACTTATCCAAAAAGTTGAACAAATTGTACTCGAAGATGTTCGACTAAAGAAGAAACAACTCGCAGAAATGGTTGGAGTATCCGATACAACAATTTTTAAAATCCTACACGATCATCTCGGCATGTCTAAGGTCAGCGCAAGATGGGTGCCGAGAATGCTCACGCCGCCGCAAAAACAACAGCGCGTAGAGTGTTAGCGTGCATTTTTGGATCTCTGTAATGAAGACAAGGATGGTGTATTGAGTGGAATTGTTACTGGAGACGAAACTTGGGTTCATCATTATGAACCTGAGTCCAAACAAGACTCCATGCAGTGGCATAAAAAGGGCACAGCACCTCCCAAGAAATTTAAAGTGTCACAATCAGCTGGGAAACTCATGGCAACGGTATTTTGGGACTCGGAAGGAATATTGTTGATTGATTATAAAGATAAAGGTGTTTCTATAACCGGAGAATATTACGCTTCAATATTAGAGCGACTAAAAGAAGCCATTAAAGAGAAAAGACGGGGAAAATTGACAAAAGGTGTTCTGCTTTTGCACGACAACGCGCCCGTCTACAAGAGCCGCGTTGCGTTAGCTGCCCTGCATAAGGTGGGTTTCGAAATTGTGAATCACCCACCCTACAGCCCAGACCTGGCCCCGAGTGATTATTACCTGTTTCCGAAAATGAAAAAAGAGCTGCGGGTAAAAAATTTACTGCCGATGATGAAGTCAAGGAGGCAGATTCGGCGTATTTTGCAGATAAAGAGAAATCATTTTTTTATGAGGGTATAAATAAATTAATTGAAAGATGTGAAAAATGTATCCGTCTTGCAGGTGAATATATTAAAAAAGAAAAATAATTTGGTTTTTTATTTCCACCCCTTGTCCCCCATTCCGCGAATATAAAAACGCTCCCTCGTATTTTTAAATATGATTTCCGGCACATATCCGCCGCGGCTACGAGTTACATGGTCGATTCGATCAGTTCAATTTTTGACTACTTTTTCCAATAAATCTGGCCGTATGGCGTCAATGGTCGCTTGAATATTGGCTTCCAATGCTCCAAGAGTTGCTGGTTTGTCGGCATAAACCAATGACTTAAAATAGCCCCAAAAATTAATCCAGAGGCATTAAATCGCACGAACGATGGGGCTAGTGAACAGGACCACTTCTGGAAATAAAAAATCACCAAATTGATTTTGCAATAAATCGATTGTTAAGCGCGCTATATTGCAAGTTGCGTCGTCTTGTTGGAACCAAATGTCGTCGATGTTAAGCTGATTAATTTTTGGAAACAAAAATTCAGTCAGCATGGCTCAATAGCGCTTGCCATTCACCGTAACGGCAGCTCCTTCCTCATTTCGAAAGAAATAAGGACCGATGATGCCGCCAGCGTGTAAACCGGACCAAACAGTCAATTTTAATGCATGTAATGGTGATTTGTTAACGGCTTGAAGATTGCCTTCGCTCCAAATGCGGCAGTTTTGCTTATTGATGTAGCCATTTAACCAGAAATGAGCTTCAAGACTAAACACAATTCATTAATAAAAATGCTCGTCTTAGGCCAGTTTCAAATGAGCCCAATCAGCAAAAGTGCGACGCAAACGATGGTCGTTCGGCTTCAATTCTTGCACGAGCTGTATTTTATTGACACGTAAGCGAAGATCCTTACGTAAAATTTTCCACGTAGTCGAAGGACAAAGGCCAACAAGTTGAGAACGACGACGAATCGACATTTCGCCGTCTTCTTCAATACTTCGCGCTACAGCAGGAATATTATCTTCGGAACGCGCATTTCTTTGTCTCGTTGATGGTTTTGAATCGAGAACAGTAAAATTAGTGCGAAAACGATCAATAACTGCACGAATTGCTTGCTCATTAGACCGATTATGTTGACCGTAAAATGGACGAAGTGCTCTATGAACTTCGCGAACAGATTTATTAAAATTCCACAATTTGGAAGCGTTGTTCTAGCATTAAACGATTCATGATGACTTGCCAAACCTTACTGAACAGAAATGTCAACACAGTTTGACATTATCAGCTGTCAAACCATAGTTATCGATATCGATAGTTCTCATGCAGCTTAAAAAACACCTATTATTTAGAGCTTTTGTCCGAGCGGGTTTTCGATTTTATAATTTACATTTAATTCAACTTTTTTCCTTAATGTTCATTATTAATTAATATAATTTCATTTTTTTTCTTTTTCTTGTGACAACTTTTACGTAGATCGCCCACATGTGAACATTAACTGGTCCATTTTGATGGGTTATAATAACGTAAATGATACTCCTGATTCTATTTATAATGCTCTATTTCATTCTATTTCTTTGTGCCCCACAAACATCAATCCACTTCGAGCTATCCACCCTAGCTTTCATCGGAAATAATGTATCGGGAGTCCCATGACATGATAGCCACAGAATGTGTTACTGAGTCAATTTCAAGGTGAAAATGTCTCATGAACATATGCTCAGGATTTTGGGCATTGTAACTGAGCTATAAGCATATGTAGTTTTAGGTAACCGTGCTAACTCTTTAAAGAAAACAGGAGGAAAACTATCTGCTGATGAAGCTGCTCTGGAATCATTTTGAAATAAGCTACAACGAATAAACACTATGAGTTTAAGAATAAAACAAGTTTATAACGCAGACGAATCAGCGTTGGGTTGGAGGTGTCTACCAGAAAAAACTTTGGTGCATGCTCCTAAAAGATCTCCAGGACATAAAATAAATAAAGAACCATGCGTATTCATAATTTGCAACAATGTAAGTGAAGCTCACATATCCAAGGGTTATCAAAAATATTCAATTTCCCGTTATTACCGAAGTCAAGAAAATGTTGAACTAACAAGAGAAATTTTTGGAGAATGGGTTTAGCAAAGTATTTATTCCAAGTGTTATACGAAAGTTAAAGAAAAAAGATTGTAGAAGAAAAAGGTATCCTCATCATAGATAACGGAATGCAAGGGTTCTCAAAAATATTCAACTTCGGGTTTGGTTTAATACCGAGGCCAAAAAATGCCTGACGAGAAAAATCTTTAGAGAATGGCTCAATGAAGAACTTAAGTATAAGACGAAAGTTAAATCAATAGAATTTTGAAAAAGCCATCCTCATTATCGATAACGACCTTCACGATCGCCTGAGTAACAAGAAGAATCTTTAGAGAACGGTTAAATAAAGAATTTATTCCAAGTGTAAAGTGAGAGTTAAAAAAAGAAATCAAGAAGAAAAAGTCTCTCATCGTAAATAACGATTACCAAATCGTCGGTACATTTTCACCACCAAACATTGCATCTATAGCCCAGACTATGGATCAAAATGTAGTTAAAAATGTGAAGGTTTCTTATAGAAAAAAAATGGTGCAAGAATTTCTTTAACCAGAAAATTATGAAGTCCAATATTTAAAAAAATCTTCGTTGAAAGATGCAATTGTTATATTGGTTGAATCTTAGGTTGAAGTTTCAATAAACCTAATTAAAAAGTCCTGGTCGAAGTTTTTAGTATGGAAAATGACGATTGGGGTGGAGAAGATGAGGTGCATTTGCAACAATGATAGAAAACGGAAGAAAACTGATAAAAATTATCAATAAAATGAGTCACGCCAGTGAATCCAAGGGTTATTAAAAATATCCAACTTCCGATTTATTATCTGGTCCAAAGAAGTGTCTGAGTAACAAGGGAAATCTTTAGAGAATGGCTTAATAAAGAATTTATAAAAAGTGTAACACGAAAGCTAAAGAAAAATAATCTAGAAGAAAAAGACATTCTCATCATAGACAACGGAATTCAAAGGTGTCTGAGTAACAAGAAAAATATTTACAGAAAGGTTAAATAAAGCATTTATTCTAAGTGTAAGGCGAGAGTTAAAGAGAAGAAATCTAGGAAAAAAGTCCCTCATCGTAAATTTTCCCATTTTCCCATCAAATAGATAATCAATTTTCAAGTGACGATAACCAAATTGTCGGTACATTTTTACTACCAAATATTACATCTACAGCCCAGCTTATACACCAAAATGTAATTGAAAATGTGAAGGTTCCTCATAGAAAACAAATTATGCAAGAATTTCATTTACAATAATATGATGACGTCCAATATTTAAAAACTTTTTCGCTGGAAGATGCAATTATTGTATTGGTTGAGTCTTGGACTGAAGTTTTAATAAATCTAATTAAAAATTCATGGTCAAAGTTATTTAGTATAGAAAATGACGACTAGGATGAAGAAGATGAGGTTCGTTTACAACTACTGATAGGAAACGAAAAAAAACTGACAAAAACGATCAATGTAATGAGTCCCGTTAGTGAATCTAAGTAACAGAAGTTCAAAGGTGAACAAGAGGAGAAAATGAAATACGTTTGGAAGCTGAAATTCAATTTAATACAGCATAATGAAAATGTTTAATCACTGAAGGTTCAGTCAATTTCACAGTTTCTGGAGTTTATTGTCCAAATTTTAAATCATGTTTGAACGCGCAAGCATACAATTTCAAAAAAGCCAATTTGAACGCTTTATGTGACGCACTTCTTAAAGCTGATTGGTCTTTTTTAAGACATTAGTGTCGCGTGCTTTAATTTATACAATTTTTTTTCTTTTTGCCTTATATGTACCGCGTTTCAAGAACAAAAAGAAATATTTTCTGTGAGGAACACATGTGAAATTATTAACGCGTTGGAATTGAAGAATTATTATCGTTCGAAGTATAGAAATTGTAAACTTGATACCTAGCTTCAACATTTCAAGCGCATCGGGGCTCGGTACTTCAGCCAATAGGAGACCACTTTCTATGACCCACGCTCGATCCAATAGATAGTGGTCTCATTAATATAAGTTGTAGAGAAAAAAGTTGACGTGACAAAAGAAAACTAAGTACAGTTTTGATATCAGCATGCTTACTTAACTTTAAAGCAGCTGAAAAATCGAACTCAACAGAAATTGTGTTAAAAATTGTACCCCCAGTGTTATCCATACGTAACTGTGTTACAGTCTCGTCGTATGAATGACCGACAGAAGACGGTTTTTTTAAAAATTTATTTGAAGCAACGTGAATTGATTTTTAAAGCTTTTGCGATCGAACGTTTGATCATTGCTATCGTAAAGAGCTTTCCTTAGAATTCAAAAATATTTTTTGTTAATGCCGACTCTGTAACTGTCATTGGGTATACAGTACTGTACAAAACAAAGAAGCACCTAACAATATTTTCCAAAACTTATTTACTAAAACGTTTTTACTAGTAATTATTGGGTTAATTTATAATACTTAATACATCTTTTCAAGAAAGATTCACTTATTGGTAGAAATATAATCACTGGAAATTTCCAAGTTTATAATATCATGCTTGAACGTAGGGTTGACATAGACCGCCTGATAAGAGGATTAAAGTAATAAATTTTATTGCACCACAATGCTCTGCAATAAAATTTCAAGGGAGAGTTATCTATCTATAAGCTTTTGTTTTTAATTCAGTGGTAGAAACGATACGGGGCGGTTCCACAATAGAATTTATTTAGATTCTTAAAAAACGCGCTTATGAGGAAAATTTTCATTTTAAGAAAAAATTGTGAGCTATAAATTGTTATAGTAGATAGAAATGCCTAGAATAGCATTACTAGACAGAAACAAAATTATTGTTTTACACCTAGAGGGTTATAGTCAAGTGAAAATATCAAAGACAGTGAAATGTTTTCGGTATGCCATGCAACAAGCAATATAAAGGATCACTAAAACCGGCAGTGTAAGTGATAGACCAAAGAGTGGACTTCCAAAAAAGCTGAGTAAAGCTGATGCACAGTTTTTAAAAGTTAGTTCCTTAAGAAAGTTGACGCAGAACTGGCTCAAAATTTTTCGCAAACATCTGGTACTTTGGTACATGCTTCAACAGTAAGATGATACTTATTCAGATCAGACTGGAGGGGATGCGTGGCCGTGAGAAAACCCTTACTGCGACGAGGTAATAGAGGGACACGATTAAAATATGCCAGGGACCACGAAACTTGGGGATATAATGAGTGGTGAATCGTTATTAGAACCATGTTTACACACTACCATAAAGCACGGAGGACTCAATGTCCAAGTTTGGGGTTGTGTTTCGGCAGCAGGTGTGGATGAAATTGTAAAAATAGAGGTCAAAATAACTGGCGAGAAATACAGAACACTTTTAGAAGAACATGCCATACCGTCAGGGCAGTTTATTGGCAATAATTTCATTCTACAGCAAGATAATGATCCAAAGCATACCTCAAAACTTGTGAAAACTTATTTAACACCGCAGGAAACAAATGGGGTATTGCAGACTATGATATGACCACTTCAAAGTCCTGACTCAAGTATTATATTATTGAGCATGTGTGGGATTATCTTGACAGAAAAAAGTGTGAAAGAGGGCCAAACAAAAATGAACTGTGGAACATACTACAGGAAGAGTGGTACAATATTCCTGAAAATTTTATTAATTCGTTAATGGAAAGCCTACCAAGAAGAATGCAGGATACCATAGAAAATAAAGGTGGTCATACAAAATATTGAAAATTTAAGTTATTTATGTTTAAATATCGATGTTTGTTAGTTTTTATACATTAAAAAAAATTTCAACTTGTGTAAGATTATTATTTATCCTTTTATAATAGTTTTGTTGTAAAATTCAAGAAGGCGCTTCTTTTTTTTGCACAGTAGTGTATATTACAAAGACAGGCATGCGAGTCTTCATAATATTCTTTGAAAAACGTAGGCGAAAATTGATCCAGAAATTCTCCAACTTCCGCATACCAGAAGCTGAGAAAGAAGCAGTGTGTTCGGATATATTATGCACGCATACATACGCCTACATGTATGTATACTGTATACCATGCTAAGTATAAAGTATTACCGCGACATAAATCTTCCATTCCGAGACGCGTGGAGTTTGCAAACGCGCAAAAACTAGATCTCACGCATCCCATATTGCAAATGAAAGCCGCCGAAAATGTGTGTGGCTGTCGCTAGATGCAGAGAAAAGTCGGAAACTCTCGAATGCTTATTAAGTATTTGAACGTGCTTTGACGACAAGCCCAAAGGGAAGTTTGTTTCGTTTTCTTACGCAAAAACACCAAATAAATTTCATACACAATTACTTTTATGAATATTGTATTTTGTACATCGAATTCACCGGTTGGATAAAACTTGGTACTCTCTAGAATTTTTAAGATACTCTTTATCTATAAAATTCATAACCATCTAACCCGTGACAATTAAAATTTTTACATTTTACGTTTTACGTGATCACCTCAATGCTCCTGATTGAGGTGATCACGCCAGCACTTATCCAAAAAGTTGAACAAATTGTACTCGAAGATGCTCGACTAAAGAAGAAACAACTCGCAGAAATGGTTGGAGTATCCGATACAACAATTTTTAAAATCCTACACGATCATCTCGGCATGTCTGAGGTCAGCGCAAGATGGGTGCCGAGAATGCTCACGCCGCCGCAAAAACAACAGTGCGTAGAGTGTTCGCGTGCATTTTTGGACCTCTGTAATGAAGACAAGGATGGTGTATTGAGTGGAATTGTTACTGGAGACGAAACTTGGGTTCATCATTATGAACCTGAGTCCAAACAAGACTCCATGCAGTGGCATAAAAAGGGCACAGCACCTCCCAAGAAATTTAAAGTGTCACAATCAGCTGGGAAACTCATGGCAACGGTATTTTGGGACTCGGAAGGAATATTGTTGATTGATTTTAAAGATAAAGGTGTTTCTATAACCGGAGAATATTACGCTTCAATATTAGAGCGACTAAAAGAAGCCATTAAAGAGGAAAGACGGGGAAAATTGACAAAAGGTGTTCTGCTTTTGCACGACAACGCGCCTGTCCACAAGAGCCGCGTTGCGTTAGCTGCCCTGCATAAGGTGGACTTCGAAATTGTGAATCACCCACCCTACAGCCCAGACCTGGCCCCGAGTGATTATTACCTGTTTCCGAAAATGAAAAAAGAGCTGCGGGGTAAAAAATTTACTGCCGATGATGAAGTCAAGGAGGCAGTTTCGGCGTATTTTGCAGATAAAGAGAAATCATTTTTTTATGAGGGTATAAATAAATTAATTGAAAGATGTGAAAAATGTATCCGTCTTGCAGGTGAATATATTGAAAAAGAAAAATAATTTGGTTTTTTTATTTCCACCCCTTGTCCCCCATTCCGCGAATATAAGAACGCTCCCTCGTAGAGTGGTACGCGGGCGTCCGGTCAGCAGTGTACGCTTCAAAGAAGTGCGAGGAGTTTACCAGGTAATAAATGGAAATGAACATTAACCGTTTGAAGCAGCCTTTTTCAGTATGCAGATGTAGAAGATGGATAATATCGGTTTAATATTTGTAATACCATATTACTATTATACATAAGTAAGGGTGTACCTCAAGGCTCGATATTTATATCCCACTGCTGTTCATCATTTACATAAGCGAGCTACCCTATAATATAGACGCCAAAATATGTCTTTCTGCGGACGATACAACCTTAATTATTAGAGGAGCTACAGAGGTTGAAGTAACAACGAAAGCAGATGAAAATACAAATGTATTGAAGAAATGGTTAAATAGTAACACCTTGTTGTTGAATACGAATAAAACCCAAACGTTCACGTTAATAATTAGAACGGCCGGTGAGAATACTTCTGTTCGCCTACTGGGTATGACAGTGGATAGCAAGCTGCATTGGTCACATCATGTATCGGAAACGGCCAAAAAAACTAAACGCTGCAATCTACAATGTGCGACGACTAAAACACGTTTCCACTCATCAGGCGGTCCGGCTAACTTATTTTTCGAATTTTCACGCGGTTGCAACTTATGGCATTATTTTATGGCGAATGTCTGCGGACGCAAGAAGAATATTTCTTCTTCAAGAAAGAATATTGCGAATTATGGGAAATATAAAGCAGCTAGAAATATGTAAAAATTAGTTTATTAATAAAAAAATATTAACAATACCTTACAGCAGTCAAGTATGTACATCAAAATAAAAATAAATTCATTTCTGGCAAATTAGTCCACGAACACAATACTAGGAACAAAAAACAATCTTAGGGCACCATATCACAGGATAACAACAACTCAATCCTACGTCGACTACTAGGGGGGCTCAACTGCGTAACAGGCTGCTGCTGAATATTAAAAATATGAACTATGTACAGTTCTCCGCAACAGTGAAGGTATTACTGCTTGAAAAGGAATACTATTCTATCAACAAATATGTGTATGCACAACCTGTAGTTGCAGTGCAAGCAATTGTTTGTTTGTCTTTTATTTTTGGTCCTTTGTATTACATATTTATATGTTATATGCAGAACTTTCTTAGCATCATTTATGAAAATTTTATAATTTTTTGTGTATTTTATACTATTTAATTTATATGTATTGGGTTGGCAACTAAGTACTTTCGGTTTTATAGTATAAAATAAAACACTTTTTTTTAAACAAAGAATAGTTTTTAATCAATTATATATTTTCCATTTTTCTCAATGACCTTTTGCCATCTTTCTTTCAGCTGCATGATCCGCGCTCATAAAATTTCTGGTCCTTATCAGCAAAAAACTGAACCAGGTGCGAATGAAGGTCATCGTCATTTGTGAAAGTTTTACCATTCAAAGAATTCTGCAAACTTCGAAATAAATGGTAATCAGATGGTGCTAGATCAGGGCTGTATGGGGGATGTGGCATCACTTCCCAGCCAAGCTCCAATAGTTTCCCACGAGTTGCCAAAGATGTGTAAGGCATTGCATTACCTTGGTGGAAAACTACACCTTTCCGATTTGACAATTCTGGCCGTTTTTCTTTGATTGCTCCATCCAGTTTTATTAATTGTTGACAGTAAACATCAGAATTGATCGTTTGGTTTCTTGAAATCAGCTCAAAAAACACAACACCTTTGTAATCCCTCCAAACTGATATCATGATCTTTTTTGGATGCAATTCAGCTTTCGATGTGGTTTGAGCTGGTTTATCGTGTTTGCTCCATGATCGTTTCCGAACTATGTTACTGTACAGGACCCATTTTTCATCACCAGTGATGATTCTTTTTAAGAAAGGGTCGGTTTCATTTCGTCTAAGGTGCATATCGCAAAAGTTGATTCTTTATGTTAAATGAATTTCTTTCAATTCGTGAGGTACCCAAATATCAAGCTTCTTAACTAGCCCAAGACATTTTAAATGTTTTTCAATTGTTGTGTGCGATACATGTAGCCTCTGCGCAACATCTCGAACAGTTATATGACGATCCTCTTCAATTATGACTTTGATTTGGTCATCATCAACTTCAGTAGGCCGACCAGAACGTTGCTCATCTTTGAGGGAAAAATCTCCAGAACGGAATTTTTTATACCAATTCTGACACGTGCGCTCTGTTAAGTAATTAGCACCATAAACTTCACATATCTTTTTGTGAGCCGCAGCAGCTTTCTTTCCTTCACGGAAATAAAATAGTAAAATATGTCGAAAATGTTCGTTTCTGCACTCCATTTAAAATTAACCCACAACTAGTAGCTTTAATAAAAATCACGCACTACTTGCTTCTGAAGTTACGTCAATGTGACTAGTATCACGCGACAAACGGTAAAGTACAGCACTAACATACATTATACAAAAAATAAAGCAACGCTCTCTATCAGTAAAAACCGAAAGTACTTAGTTGCCAACCCAATATTTTAGCTATAGGAACGTATTGTTAGTTTTACTTTGACTTTTTTGTAATTGTCATTACAAAATAAATTACTATTACTATTAGATCCGCGTAAGACGTACTTAGCAATATTTAGTCAACTTCTATTTAATAATATTGATAACAATATTCGAGTAAACGCAATTTTTGCTGACTTCTATAAAGCATATCATCGGAGAGATCATTCAATACTACTACACAGGCTTGATTGTTTCCCCGCCATCGCTTGTCTTATTTCAATCCTATTTATCTTATAGATAGATAGTCATGCATCTCAGCTTTCTCACTCAAATTTTGTATTGGAGTTCCACAAGGGTCAAACCTCGGACCTCTTTTGTTTTCTATTCTTATAAACGATTCTGTTGAAGTTTTCATCTCTCAGACATTCTTATTCGCAGACGATCTGAAAATATTTCACGCCATAAATAATATCAATGACTGCGCTCGTCTTCAAAAACAGTAGGATACTGTGAGAAAGATGCTTGGCGAGGACAGGCGAGTGACCTACCAACAGATAGGGAGTACTTCAGGCCTAAATGCACCAGCAATTCGTTCGATTCTGCATGATTAGTTGCACGTGAAGAAACTTTGTTCTCTCTGGGTGCCGCATCGACTGATTGAAGAGCAGATCGCACGACATGTGACTTGGTGCCGAGAGATGCCAAAAAAAGTTTAATAACGGACAATTTCGGTATGTAAACAACATCGTGACAGGTGACGAGACTTGACTGTATTATTACGATGTGCCGACCAAAGCTCAAAACAAAGTTTGGGTCTTTGATGATGAGGACACACCCGTAGTGGTCACAAAATCCCGATCTGTAAAGAAGGAAATGATAGCTGTATTGTTAAAATCGAGTGGAATTGTGGAACGCGTCGTTTTGGACACACTGAAGACAGTCACGGCTAAGTGGTATTCTGAACAGTACCTGTCTAAAGTCATTGGATCTATGAAGAACCTGCGGCTAAAGTCAAGAATGGACACCTGATTCCTCCAACACGGTAATGCTCCAGCTCACCGTGCCAAAGCCTGCACCAAATATTTTACCACGACAGGATTGAAACTTCTTGAGCATCCTCCCTACAGCCAGATCTTGCTCCCTGTGCCTTTGCACTATTCCCGCATGTGAAAATGAAGCTAAAAAGGAGGCGGTTTTCCAGTGATGAGGACCTTCTGCTTGGGACAACGAGTGTGCTTTACTCCCTAGTAAAACTTGGCAGAACTGGCTTGAAGATTGGTTTCGGAGAATGGAGAGGTGTATTGAGTGTCAAGGAAATTACTTTGAAAACATTAAATGAACAAAGCTGTATTGCAAAGCTTTTCTAGTACCCTTTGTACATATATATATAGAGCAGCTCTTCAGGCCTTGAGGCCCATGGCTTCGATTTTTTGTACAATCTCCCTCCATTTTTTCCTGTCCCTTGTTTTGCTTTCCCAGTCCGGTATTTCCAGCGCTCGTATATCAGCCTTTACCTCCTCCAGCCATTTCTTCTTTGGTCTTCCTCTCCTGCGTTTACCACCCTCGCCCAGTACTAATACTTTTCTTACACGTCTGTGCATAGGCATTCTATATATATATGCCCCCCTTTGTACATATATATCATAATTTATTTGGAAAGCAAATAAAAGCGTGACAATAACTTTTATGAAATGTTGCCAACCAATCAGTTGTACCATGATGAATATTTATTTGTATTTTAAACGTTCATTTCCAGTCGCATACATTTTGAACATGTAGTGGTTTTACGCCAATTTTACGATCTGAATGGAACTCATCTAAATCGTAATTTAACACTTTATGATGTTTTCCAGTGAAGAGTTTTATTCAAAATAAAAAGATACACACACACTCGCAAGTTTCAAAGAGATAAAAATTGCAGTCATCTTTATATTTTGATCGATTTGGAAAATCTCTCTCGTGACCTTCGCCATCGAATCCTGCACTCGCACGCTCACAGAACCCAATCGAGTTTTCATCACCCTCGCGTCCATGCTCGACGACACAAATAATAAGCTCCGATCGAAACCTCGCGGCGTTCACAGAGACCCGGTCGGCAACTCGCCAACGGAGCAAAAACATGTGATGCGATGGGAAACAGTATTTTATTCGCTCCTGTTTTTCCGGAGCGGTCGAGACCGGCCGACCAGTTTCAAGCGCGACGTACTGATCATTTTATCTCGATCTACCGCGAACTAGTAGTAAGCCGACGGATGAGAAACGTTCTTTACTCTCCGTAAGCCCCGAAAGAGTGTACGGGTTTTATTTTTCAGCGATGTCGGAACGGAATCGCGTTCGAAGATAGGTAATCCCCGTTGATTTGAAACGGAAAATTTCCGAGTCGAGGTAATTAAGAACTTTAACTGTATACGGTTGTGTCCCGTATTAAAATGTTTCTCGCCCAGCTTTACGTGGATAGACAACGATATATTCGTTTTCGAGATAGAGTACGCGCTCGGGGTTCCATTGAATTTAGCTTTGTAATTCTTATAAAGTGTCTGGTTTTCTTCGTTTTTTTAAAATCTTCCGTTCTGTGCTCGAAATAGAATGAGTTTATTGAACCGCCTAAACACGTGAACTTCAGAAGATTTCTAATGTGCCCAACTTTATGCAAGGTAATACATTTTAAGTCAGAAATTTAATTTTGCGTGACCGATGACCGGAACGTATTCTAATTAGAGTTGACTGATTGATGTTCAATATAAATGTCCATTAAAAAAAAGGAAACGTTAATGCGTTGTGCGAAATGTAGGCAATCTTTGATAAGTAAAGTGTATTTAAATGTCAAGGTTTGACTTTAAAAACTGTATTTCACGATTACTAAAATACTGCTCGGACGCTTTCACTTGACGGTGGGAAAGATGCGTAATCCATGTACATCTACTAATGGAGTTACCAGGCCTGCTATAACAGCTTAGGAGACAAAGGAGTTTTCTTATTATTATTTAACCTTTGTAGCGGCAACAGTGTGTACAAGTGAGTGTTAATAATTGACGCAAAGTATTCTTAACAATTTTAAAATAAAATGTTCATAACAAGTAACAGCGGTACGGATCGTGTACGGAATTAGTTTTTTCGTACGGGTATTTCTTGCCGTAGTTCCCCAGGTACGACACTGCTTAATTATCTGCTGATGATGATAAGTTAGTTATCGAAATACGTATACAGAATTACGAAAATTAATGTGGAAAGGGATTATATATCAATCTTTAGTAGTTGAATTTGATCAATAAGGTTAATATATAACCCCTTTCCACAATTAACTATTTGTAAATTCTGTATACGTATTTCGACAACCAAGTTGTCATCATCAGCAGATAAAATCAAAGTGTCGCACCTGGTAAAACACGGCGAAAAAATTGTACGAAAAATATACTCCGTACGCGATCCGCATCGTTGAAAACCAAGATGTGCACTGATCTTTAGTGATTGAGTTAACCAACCACAGGCTCCATCAAAATCACCTTCAATAAAAGTTAACTAATATACATATATGAGTAATATTGGATTGTTAGGCTCTCCGCGATGTTGGAGAGAAGTTCTCGAAAGAATCAGCATCTCGACGTTTCGCTAACATCTCAATCATATTCTTCAAGAGTTGTTTCGTAGTGAAGCGTCAACCTGAAACCGGTTTCAGGTTGACGCATCACAATCTAATATTACTCATACTTACAACCGCGAGAACCTTCGTTCGAACATATATATATATATATATATATATATATATATATATATATATACAGAGTAGATTCTCTGTATAACGGACAGTAGCGGTGTATATAAAACTGTCCATTGTTCATACATATCCATTGGTGGGAAAAAAAAGGAATATAAGTAGTTTTTAATTAATTTATTCTTACAACATACTTAAAACTAACTTATTTAAAAAATTTTAGTTTGTTTTATATTTTCAATTCGTTTTACAATTTGTGTTTCTACATTGCATACTATCTCAGCGACTTTTACTCCTTGAGTAATGTTGCCAGACAAGAAAAAGTTTTGATTATCCTTTAGCTTTTCATGAGCTTCGTTAATGTTTTTAGTTTCTGAAACAATATCGTCATCATCCTCACTATCACTATCACGTACATTGGTACTGTTTTGAAATTCACGCACGCACTCTTGTACCGGGATTCTCGGTATGTAAAATGTCATCAATTGGTGCATAGGATAATATGTAAGGATAGGGTTTACAAAATTCTGACAGTGGCACATCGTCTTCAGCACCGAAGTCTATACCCTCGCAAATATCTTCGGCATTTCAGTTACCAAATCCAGCTTTAAGAAAACAGTTGTTTATAGTTTCAGCGTTTACAGTTTTCCAAGAAGTAATGGTCCATATTAGAGCACTGATAATGTTAATGAATTTTTGAATATGTTTTGTAGATTTACAATTATCCATAGACGACAAGTCTCTTAACTAAAAGCTTTCTGTAATTGGTTTTAAAATGATTGATAATCTCTTGATGAAGTGGTTGACAATGAGAGGTAGTGTTTGGGGGCAAAAATATTAGTTTAACATTTTGTAACTTAAGTTTTGGGCGTGACGTGGCGTTGTCTAAAAATAAAAGAACTTTTCTACACCGCTGTTGCATTTTTATATCAAATTTGGTTAACCAAATTATCATAATTTCCCTCGTCGTCCACGCTTTTTTATTAGAATGCCACTCCACTGGCAACTTCTCAACCTTTCTTCCTCTAAAGCATCGCAGAATCTCAATTTTCCCAATTACTAAAGGTCTTTCCTTTTCTCTAACCATATTCGCACGCAATCTTTCCTTAGCAGTTTTGCCACCCGAATGTTTTTCACCTTTTAACGCAAAGGTTTTGTTTGGCAAAACCCTGAAAAAAAGTCCAGGTTCATCTGCATTAAAAATGTCTTCCGGTGAGTATTCCTTTGCGATAGTATCAACTGCTTCTTCCAAACAGATATTTCATTCACATTCACTGCGGCGGCTTCACCACAAATTGTTCGAAGCGATATGTTGTGTAGCTGAGAAAACTTGACAAACCACCCACTTGAAGCTTTGAATTCATAATTTAGCTCTTATCTAACTTCGAGAGCTTTTTCCCTTATTATTTTACCGGATAATGGAATATTCTTAGCACCCACTTTGCAAAACCAGTCGTACATTATTTGGTCCAGTGCAGCTTCTTCTGTTTTCACACATTTCTTCTTTTGCTGTGAATTTCCATTTTCAGCAAACCGTCTATTAATATCAATTTTGTTTTTAAAAATATCGCCCACTTGATTTTTACCGATACAGAATCTTTCCGCAAGCAGTCTCACACTAAGTTTATTCTTCTCTGCACACTGAATAACATCATATTTTTCTTCTAAACTGAGAATTTTCTCTTTTTCGTAGCCATATTACTTGTACTAACACTAAAACACTAGATATCTAAGTTGTTAGAACACTAAATATCAACTGAATGCAAAAAAGCTATTGCCATTTTATATAAGAGCATCATTACAGTTGTACTTATTACCTGCCTTGATTAAACGTTGTTCATGTGCATTGTTAAAAATGTTACAGCGATCATAATTATTATACATTTATATGTATTTAATTACATATAATAAAATGAAAGACCATCATTACAGCACTTATTATATTAAAATATGGAATTATGTTTAGAAATTATAGGAATTGTAATAAATTTATTATGTACCTGGCTTAATCCCTCTATAGGCAATCATTACAGCACTTATTATATGTATTCAAATAATTATGTTTAAAATTATAAGAATTGCAAATAAAGTACTAATGTTCATTAAAACGAAATAAATTTTCATTTAAATTTACTGTAGTGGATGTATATTACTGCCCGTGTCCATTGTTAAGAATGTCCTTTGGTGAGAGATATTGTTACATAGCAAATAGTATACTGACGGTCGGTGCATCAGAAACTGTCCATTGATTAGAGATCCCCATTTCGGGAGATGTCCGTTAAGGGAGAATGTACTGTATATATAATAGGTGCGAGAAATTGTTTTTAATGTATTTACGTATTTAAAAAGGTAAAAAAGCGATTGCTGTACGTTAAAAAGCGTTAGAAAAGAAGTTGCAAAGGCCACGGGTACTTCGTTCAAAGAATGGAACTTATTGTTAGTGAAGGACAATACGAGGATAGTTTGACAAGTAGTGAGAATGACACATAGGTAGCGCTCTAATTGGTAAAACAAATGCACTGTAATTTAGGTTGCCTATTTATATGTTTACATTCCGATATTTAGATAAATCGGTTGATTAGTTTATATTTGACAGCTGATTGAAAAAGAAGCAACGCGTCGTTTTGTTAAAATGGAAAAAGCAGAGTATTGGGCGGTGATTAAATACTTCGTAATTAAGGGTATGAAAGCTACCGAAATAAAAGATGAGTTACGGAAAACATTCGGTGAAACTGCTCCATCATCCGCCACAATAAGTAGATGGGTAAATGAATTTAAACGTGGTAAAACAAGCTGTGTTGATGAAGCGCGCTCTGGAGCACCCAAAATCGTGACTTCTAAGGAAACGATTATAAAAATTTATAATACTATTACACAAGATCGACGACTCAAAGTGAGAGATATAGCAGACATGGTAAACATTTCAACAGAACGCGTACGCCACATTTTAACGAAAGAATTGGGCCTTTCAAAGCTTTCGGCAAGATGGGTGCTGCGATTGCTTACGACTGATCAAAAGTTCACTCGTTTGCGCATTTCCAATGAGTATTTGGACCTTTATAAGCGGAATCCGGTTGATTTTTGTAGGCGATTTGTTACTTGTGATGAAACTTGGATACACTACAGTACACCCGAAACTAAACAACAGTCGAAACAATGGTTAGAACGTGGTTCTGCACCTCCAAAGAAAGCGAAAACCACTTTATCGGCAAACAAAGTGATGGCATCAATTTTTTGGGATTCAAAGGTCATTTTGCTCATTGATTACCTTCAGAAAGGTGCCACAATAAACGGACAATATTATGCAGAACCTCTACAAAAATTAAATGTTGAGATTCGTGCTAAACGGCCAGGAATGACAAAGAAAAAGATTCTGTTTCACCAAGACAACGCTCCCTCGTATACCAGCCAGATCTAGCCCCTTCCGACTTCCACCTTTTTCCAAAATCGAAAACGGCACTAGGTGGAAAGAAATTTTCGTCTAACGACGAGCTTATCATCTTCGTAAATGAGTATTATGTAAGCCTTCCGGAATCGCGTTTTAGAGGTGGCATAAGGGCATTGGAGCACCGTTGGAATAAATATATTGCTCTTTTAGGAGAATATATTGAAAAATATAAATTATTTTGTATTTAAAAAATTCGTTTTTCTTTTTCATTCTCACTACTTGTCAAACTACCCTCGTATGTATCAGAGAATAATAATCGAAAACGATTTGCATGTCTAGAAAAGCGTGTTAGAACACGTAGCGTAACGGAATTAATATTAACTTCGTGACCTACGAATCACTATGTATAACTTTCATAAAGAAGGACAACGAGTTACAGTAAATATGTTACGCGAGGTATGTAATTTTGATGGAGCCTGTGGTTGATTCACTTAATCACTGAAGGTTGATATATAACCCCTTTTCACATTAATTTTCGAATGCTGTATACGTATTTCGACAACTAATTTGTCATCATCAGCAGATAATTAGACAGTGTCGCGCCTGAAAAACTACGGCAGAAAACCCGCAAATCTGAAACAAATTCCTGGAATAATAATTCAGCACACTGGTGAGTATGCGTTGGTACAGATATTGTACGGAGTTTATTTCGTGCGAGTTTTTTGCCATAGTTTTACAGGTGCGACACTGTTTAATTACTTGCTGATGATGATAACTTAGTTGTAGAAATACGTATACAGAATACGAAAATTAATATGGAAAGGGGTTATATATCAACCTTAAGTGATCACGTGAGGTATTTAAGACAGATCGGTTAGTTCAAATACCTGGTTAAAAAGTATTTTAAAAGGACTAGGCTTCGAATGACGAAAAATGACAAACAATCGTCAAATTTTCTTTAGAAAAATAAATGTTTGTACATTGCGAATTTCTAAGTCATATCTAACATGTCGCATATGTTCAATCAAGCAATCCGTGCACATAATGCATGGATGGTTTGCGCCGTCACTATACGTGTGTCCGTCAATAACGTACATTACCGATGCAGATATGTAATAACAATCAATGCTCTTTATTCGAATTTAACATCAGTGCGATCATTTGACGACTTCAGATCGCTAAAATCGTCAGTCAGACGACGCGTCGACGTAAATCCACACTATACACTTTAGCAGATATTCCACATCATGGGCGCTGTAGTGTGAGTAATAACAAAAGGCAAAGCAAACAAATTATAACACAAAGGCCTACAACATCAAAGGCCCCGTAAATTGTATTACAATTATGATTGGATTTAAATTTTTTGAAGTTTCTCCTCTGATATTCGTGCTCCAATACGCTTTGAATTATCTAAGCAAAGGTGTAAAACATATCTGCCATTAAGAGTCGATCCTCGTATAAATTAAATGTTTAATTCATTTAGTCCTGTAAGACTGGTCTATACCTTCTTCTTCTTCCTTACAGTTTATTCGAGTTAGAGCTCTGCCGTTTTGCTCTCTCAGTCGTCGATGTGATTAATCTTCACATTAATAGTTTTGTTCCTTCGATATTTAATCGTTTTCCTTACTATCTATTTCCATTGCTGGCCTTCTGTATATCTGGTGTGAATGGTTTATAGACAGATCGTATCCTACTACGATCGACTTGCATACGAAGTGTATATGAAATGCGATCAAACGCCCTCTCGTGACAAAAATATATATAAGGCGGCCAATAGTCAATTCTGTTAAGAATATATATGTATATTGTTATGTGATAAAATATAGGAGAAATATTAGTTATTTAATGAGTAAAGTAATAAACATTTATAGAAATTTTGAATGAACCTTGTATATGAATAGTGAATATTGGGATAAAATTCTGTTTTGAGTTTATATAAATAAATTAAGCCTAAGTACTTACTATTAAGTACAATAATAATCGTATTTGATAATATTTTCATATTTGAAATTTCTTAAATTCAAAACACTTAAACCACATGCGAGGGTAGCCGTTTATATTTCGGGAATAGCAAACAAAGAAAAACTTTTTATTATCGAAAATAGTTTTATTGTTTTTCAAAATATTCTCCTTGAAAATCAATGCACTTTTGCATTCGTTTGAACCAATCAGAAAAGCATTGCTGCCACTGTAAAGGCGGTATCTCCAAAATATGAGTTTTGAATGCCTCAACCGCCTCTTCCGGCGTAGAAAACCGTTGGCGAAGTTTATTCTTCCCGTGTGGGAACAAAAAGAAATCACAAGGTGCTAGATCAGGGCTGTACGGCGGATATCTCATCAGTTCAATGTTTTGCCCGGTCAAATATTCAATTGTTTGAACCGACCTGTGAAATTTTGCATTGTCATGGTGGAGAATGATCTGTCGTTTTCGGTTTGTTTTCCTTATTTCTTCAAAAACTTTTGTCAAACAAATAGTTGTGTACCATTCCGAATCTACCGTTCTACAATTCTTTAAATGCACGGTTGCAACGTGACCGGTTTTTCCGAAAACAACAGGCGACTGTTTTGATGTGCTTCTTTTGTTGGCTCTGGCGCATCTTGGAATACGCACGCAGTCGACTGCTGTTTACTATCGGATTCGTACGTATAGATTAAATATTCGTCACCTGTGACGATTTTATAAATGTTTTTTGAAGCACCGCCATTGTATTTTTTGTTCATTTTTTGGCACCAATCAGCGCGAGTCCTTTTTTGGGCGGTTATCAAATTACGTGGTACCCAACGTGAATATAGCTTCTTAACGGCTAAATTTTCATGCAGGATCTTATGCACGCTAGTGTTACTAATACCTAAAGATGCCTCGATCTCACGATATGTCACATGACGGTCTTGCATTATCAATTCAGATACTGCATTAATGTTTTCCGACGCAACAACATTTGCGGGACGACCTTCACGAAATTCATCGTCCAAAGAACGCCGCCCAAGTTTGAATTCACTATACCAACGATATACTGTATTTTTCGATGGTGCTTCATCACCATATAAAGAATTCAGCTCGTCGATGCATTCTTGTTGAGATAATCCACGCCGAAAGTTATGAAAAATAATTGCACGAAAATGTTCGCGAGTTAATTCCATTTTTTCGCCGACATTTTTCAAGTTACTGTCAACAATAGAAATAGCGACCGGATAATAAAACTGTCAAGGTAAATATATTGTTAAAAATGACAAACGTCACGATGCAATTATCAGATTGGAGTCAACACTAACAATATTGCCAGTTCCCGAAATATAAACAGCTACCCTCATATTCATATAAGTTGGGGATACATTTTGCAAATATTCAAAATTTTTATTGAAGTAACTTATTGTATCCCTATGTATAGTCACACATAGAACCCATGAACCTAGAAAAATACATATTTGGAATCAATTCATATATACAGTCATGTGCACGAAAATAGCAGTCCTAACTTGACAACTTAGTTGTTGAAATACGTATACAGAATACGAAAATTAATGTGGAAAAGGGTTATATATCAACCTTCAGTGATTAACTGATAAATAACATTTACAACGAACAATTCTAATGCAGGTATATTGAAATTATTTAAAATCCCTGAATATATATGGTTACCGGTAAAGTACCGAATATGAGGGGAGATTACCGAGTTTTCTAGAAATGTGTTATTTGCCTATACATTAAAATAGCAGTATCATAGTTGGTGGCAGTAAATGCAGACGTATAAAGTACTGTCTGTTACAAAATAATTAATCAATTTTTTAATCATCCATTTCCGTTGTAATATGGGACGAGCAAAACATCGTTCTTCGAAAAAAAGAGCAATTATACTCGATTTACTTCATAAGTAGAGGGACTCAGCCGATTCTCGAACCTCCTCATTGACCTTGACTGTTCCAATATGCATTGTTGTCAAAGTCAATGAGGAGGTTCGAGAATCGACTGAGTCCCTCTACTTTCATAGAAGCAAAAGCTACAAGTTTATATAAAATCCGCGAGAATGATTGCAAACGCTAAGAACTGGAGAAAAGTGAAGGAAAATCGTGGTAGAAAAAGGAAAACTAGCTCTAGAGAGGACAGAAACATTATAACTTTTGCAAGGAAGACACCGTTCATTAGTTCAATTTCAATTAAAAGTGAGTTACATCTTTGTATAAGCACTATTAGACGTAGACCGATTCAAGAAAAGTTACGTGCAAAAAGGCCTAGGAAGGTACCACTACTAAATAAAAGGCAAATACAAAGTAAATTGTCGTTTACTCATGAGCACGTACAATGGGACGAAAAAAGCAGCGTAATATACTGTGGCCCGATGAATCGAAAATAGTTGACAGCATTTCAACCCTAGTACACCAAAGAAACGGTAAAATTCGAAGGCTCGAACATCGTGCTGTGGGAGTATTTTTCGTGGTATGGCGTAGGCCCCTTACACAAGATAGAAGGTATAATGAATGATGATGTCTATGTGTACATACCATGTTTCTCGTAAAGTGAAAAATGGTTTCGAGATAATAACGTTCGCGTTTTGGGTTAGCCGGCACAATCGCCAGACTTAAACCCCATTGAAAAATTTTGGGTGTAGTTGAAAAAAACTGTATCTGCTGCTAAGTCGCAAAATATTGACGATCTGTGGAGAATGTGCCAAGCCGAACGACAATCAATTCAGCATGTAGGTAACTGGTGAACTCGCCACACAGGTGTCATAAGATGATAAACAATAAAGGTCAAGCAACAAAATATGTGTTTCAGTCCAATTAACTAAGTAAAAATGACTTTTGGTTAGTATTTTGACATGACTGCAATTTTAATGCACAATTACTTTATCCCAGAATATAAACAGTTTTGTTTTCTCTTTGGTATTAAGAAACCTATTTATTTACTGTTATAGTTATGTAACATGTTGAAATAAGGATTTAAGTAAACTTGGATTGTTATAGTTATGTAACTTGTTGGAATAAAGAGTTCAATGAACTTAGATTGTTACAGTTATCTAACATGTTGGAATAAAGAGTTCAACAAACGTGAATTTCTTTTATTTAACGTATAAATTGATATTTCAGCAAATTTAAGGCCATTGCTATTTTCATGTACGTGACTGTACAATAATCGTACGTTATCGTCAATAAGTAGGTCATCATAAAATCTATCGACTAATTTGAATAAAGTATAATATTGGTGCACAGGAATTCATATGTAAGTTTTAAAATAATTTAAGGAGAGTATTGTTATTGAGATGAATACATTTTAAAGAAGTAAATCAAGTTAATAAAAGGTATAACTTAAAATAAAAGCTGTCCCTAAATTAACACAAAATTTGAATTAAGTAGAACACACAGTTTTTAGTCTTTTGATTGTTATTTTTTTATTGAATCATAAAGTACACAGGATAGGGTTATTTATGGTCTAACACATTGGGCAAATGGCCTCCACGGCTTTGCATGCACATACGCACTTGTTTGTCGAAATTTTCCATGACCATTATGCATAAATGTGGCTGAATTTCGTTGATGCTGCGTTGAATCTCCTCCTTTAATGCACGGGTGGTTGTGGGCTTGTTGACATAGATCTGTGGTTTCGAATAAGCCCATAAAAAGAAATCTAATGGTGTTAAATCACACAATCTAGGGAGCCAATTCTGATCACAGAAACGGAAGAGTACACAACCTGGAAATATCTCATGAAGTAATTGAATCGTTTCACGAACTGTATGGCATGTGGAACCGTCTTGTTGAAACCACATATTGGCCACATCAATATCATCCAATTTCGGCAGAAAGAACTGTGTTATCGTGTCGCGATATCGAGCACCAATAACAGTCACTGCTTGACCAGCCTCGTTTTCAAAAAAGTATGGTCCAATTATGCCTCCAGCCCAAAATCCCCACCAAACAGTGAGTGACACGTTGTGAGTGCATTTGTTTTTCGACAATCACATGTGGGTTCTCAGAAACTCAAAAGCGGCAATTTTGGCGATTAACAAAGCCATCAAGGTGAAAATGTGCTTCATCGCTTAGGATGACTTTCATCGAAAAATCAACATCCATTTGTTGATGTTCAATAATCCATTCAACGAACTCTCTTCGCTGTGCATGGTCTTTAGGCTTCAGTTGTTGTGTTAATTGAATTTTGTAAGCATGGAGACACAGATTTTTAGTGGGTATACGCTGTAGAAAGCTTTTTGAAATTTGCAATTCTTGTCCACGACGTCGAATTGAGGTTCCTGGATTGTCACTGACACTCTCACGTACTGCTTTGATTTTGACATTTGAACGGCTTGTTTTTGGGCGACCAGTGTGTTTGGCGTCTCCAACGGATCCAGTCTCCCTGAATTTTTCAATTAATCTCTTCACAGTTGGCGAAGTTAAAACACTATTCCGACCATGTTTTGTATGAAATTGGAACTGCGGCCGCCAAGCTTTCAATATTTTTGAAATATTGTTCAATAATGAATACACGTTGTTCTATCGTGTAACGCCCGATTTTTACTAACCCTAGACTGTCAGCTGTCGAATTATTTTTTTTAGGGTTGCCAACACTTTACTGCACAAATGGCGACAAATTCAAATCTTGCGTTACTTTTGGGACACCATTAGAATATCAATTGTATGTGTATAATATATTTATTTTAGAGGAACTTTCAAAACTAACTTTTCCCAAGTCCTATAATGAAATTTAAAATGGATATAATAGATAATAATGCTTTAATATAAGATATTTTAAGAATTTAAATTGAATTTTTATAAGTGAAAATTAAATGTTTAGATATTTTATTTGAGTGATTGACAACATGAAATTTAGATACTTGATCAATTAAATTTCTGAGAATCTGACTATTGTATCCAAATTCTTTTTCAAAAAGGAATAAAAATTAATTATATTAGAATCAATTTGCTAGAACGAGATTTATTTTTTTTTATTTGTATGTTGGAGATTTATTGATGATCGCTTAGTTTTTGTCGAGGCATATACGAGGGTGGTCTGAAAACTTTCCGACCTAACAAAGATACAAGACATTTTTTCATAAAATTTATATTTATTTTTCTACATAGTCTCCTTGTAACTCTACACATTTCTCCCAGAGATGCTCCCATCTTTTTAACCCGTCCAAATAGTATTCGGCGTCTTCCTC
Source organism: Dermolepida albohirtum (assembly GCA_031893035.1). Classification (NCBI taxonomy): domain Eukaryota; kingdom Metazoa; phylum Arthropoda; class Insecta; order Coleoptera; family Scarabaeidae; genus Dermolepida; species Dermolepida albohirtum. Next base: position 8,713 of record JAVIWB010005307.1, on the reverse strand, counting down.
TGCAAAATAATTGTTCACGAAGATGATTACTTCCTCATTTGAAGAAAATCTCTGTCCTCCGAGCGCAATTTTTAGATGAGGGAACAAAAAGAAGTCAGTTTGGGTTAGATCTGGTGAGTAAGGCGGATGGTAAAGCAGTTCAAACCGTAATTCGTGGGTTTTCGCCATGGCAACCGCTGAGATGTGAAATGGCGCGTTGTCTTGGTGAAACAGGATTTTCTCTTCCTGCAAATGTGGCCGTTTTTCCACAATTTCTGCCTTCAGCTTGTCAAGTAATGTTGCGTTGTATGCTCCTGTAATACTTTTTCCTTTTTGAAGATAATCGATTAAGATAATTCCATGACTATCCCAAAAAACAGTCGCCATCACTTTCCCAGCCCAAAAAACAGTTTTTGCTTTTTTTTCAGTCCACTGTTTTGACTGTATTTTTGTTTCGGGCGTACAATGGTGTATCCAAGTTTCATCTACAGTAATTAATCGGTGCTAAAACTAAGATTTATTGCGCCTAAACTGCGCCAAATGTTCATTCGAACACGTTTTTCGTCTAACGTTAACAAGCACGGCACCCAACGCGTGAATGCGTAAATGTGACAAACACGTTCTTTGGACATATTCAGAGCCTTTGCTATCTGTCTCACTTTAATTCGATGGTCGTCTAGCACCAATTGGTGGACTTTAGCGATGTTATTGTCAGTAGTTTCAGTTTTTGGACGTCCCGAACGTTCATCGTCTCCCAAGCTCTTACGGCCACGTTTAAATTCACCCAGAAATGTTGTGTCGGAAAACATTAATGGAGTGTCTGAATTGACAATGCGAGATCGTCGTGTGATATGTCGTGAGATCGAGGCATCTCTAGGTAGTTAGTAGTAGTTAGTAACACCAGCGTGCATAAGATCTTGCTTGAATATATAGCCGTTAAGAAGCTGTGTTCACGTTGGGTACTACATAATTTGACAACCGCTTGACAAAGGACTCGCGTCGGTTGGTGCCAAGAAATGCATAAAAAATACAATGGCGGTGCTTCGAAGAACATTTATAAAGTCGTCACAGGTGATGGATCTTGGATCCATACGTATGAGCCTGATAGTAAGGAGCAGTCGACCTTGTCGATATTTCAAGATGAGCCAAAACCAACAAAAGTTGTTCGCGCTCGAAGCAGATCAAAACAAATGGTCGCCTGTTTTTTCAGAAAAACCGGTCACGTTTCAACCGTTTTAGAGGAGCAAATGTTGAGAAGTTGCCAGTGGAGCGGTTTTCGAATAAAAAAGCTTGAATGACGAGGGAAATTATGACAATTTGGTTAACCAAAATTGATAGAAAAATACAACAGCGGAATAGAAAAGATCTTTTATTTTAAAACAGAGCCACGTCACACCCAAACAAATGTTACAAAATGTTAAACTAATATTTTTGTCCCCAAACACTACTTCTCATTGTCAACCACTTTATCAAGGGATTATCAATAATTTTAAAACCAACTGCAGTAAGCTTTCAGTTAAGAAACTTTTATAGTCTATGGATCATTGCAAACTTACCAAACATAAAGAAAAATTCATTAAAATTCTCAGTGCTCTAATATGGACTATCACTGCTTGGAAAACTGTAAGCGCTGAAACTATCAACAAATGTTTTCTTAAAACTGGATTTGGTGAGTGGAATGCCGAAGATATTTGCGATGATGTAAATTTCAGTGCTGAAGACGATGTGCCACTGTCAGAATTTTGTAAACCCTATCCTGACATATTATCCTATGCACCAATTGATGATATTTTACATACCGAGACTCCCGGTACAAGAGTGCGTGCGTGAATTTCAAAACAGTACCAATGTACGTGATAGTGATAGTGAAGATGATAACGATATTGTTTCAGAAACTAAAAACATTAACGAAGCTCATGAAAAGCTATAGGATAATCAAAACTTTTTCTCACACACAAATTGATGATAATTTACATACCGAGAATCCCGATATTAGCGTACAAGAGTGCGTGTGTGAATTTCGAAACAGTACTAATGTACATGATAGCCTCAGTGAGGATGGTGATGATATTATTTCAGAAACTGAAAACATTAACGAAGCTTACGAATAGCTGAAGGATATTCAAAACTTCTCTTTCTTGTCTGGCGACATTACTCAAGGAGAAAAAGTCGCTGAGATAATACCTAATGTAGAAACACAATTTGCAAAAAGAAGAATTGAAAATCTAAAACAAACTAAAATTTCAGATTTTTTTAAATAAGTTAACTTTAAGTTTACAGTTACACTGCCTGGTGGCTTAATTGATAAAGCAGTCATCTTAAAAAGGGCATATAGAGATTCCTTCTCCAGCGCAGAAATTTTTAATTAATTTCTGTGCATTTAATTAACGATGGAATCCCAGAAAATAATATAATTTTCATTAAATTTCTCCACGTGAAAAACTTAATTATATGTTTATAGATAATTATTGACATCATACGAGGGTAGTTTGACAAGTAGTGAGAATGGAAAAGAAAAATGAATTTTTTGAATACAAAATAATTTTTATTTTTCAATACATTCTCCTAAAAGAGCAATACATTTATTCCAACGGTGCTCCAATGCCCTTATGCCATCTCTAAAATGCGATTCCGGAAGGCTTGCAAAATACTCATTTACGAAAATGATAAGCTCGTCGTTAGACGAAAATTTCTTTCCACCTAGTGCCGTTTTAAATTTTGGAAAAAGGTGGAAGTCGGAAGGGGCTAGATCCGGCGAATAAGGCGCATACGGTACTAATCAATGTAAGGTGATCAATGAGCAAAATGCCCTTTGAATCACAAAAAAATGGTTGCCATCACCTTGTTTGCCGATAAAGTGGTTTTTGCTTTCTTTGGAGGTGCAGAACCACGTTCTAACCATTGTTTCGACTGTTGTTTAGTTTCGAGTGTACTGTAGTGTATCCAAGTTTCATCGCAAGTAACAAATCGCCTACAAAAATCAACCGGATTCCGCTTATAAAGGTCCAAACACTCATTGGAAATGCGCAAACGAGTGAACGAGTGAACCCACCTTGCCGAAAGCTTGGAAAGGCCCCATTTTTTCGTTAAAATGTGGTGTACGCGTTCTGTTGGAATGTTTACCATGTCTCTGCTATTTCTCTCACTTTGAGTCGTCGATCTTGCGTAATAATGTTATGGATTTTTATAATCATTCCCTTAGAAGTCACGATTTTGGGTGCTCCAGAGCGCGCTTCATAAACACAACTTGTTCTACCACGTTTAAATTCATTTACCCATCTACTTATTGTGGCCGATGATGGAGCAGTTTCGCCTAATGTTTCCCGTAACTCATCTTTTATTTCGGTAGCTTTCATACCCTTAATTACGAAGTATTTAATCACCGCACGATACTCTGCTTTTTCCATTTTAACAAAACGATGTGTTGCTTCTTTTTCAATCAGCTGTCAAAAATAAACCAATCAACCGATTTATCTAAATATCGGAATGTAAATATATAAATAGGCAACCTAAATTATAGTGCATTTGTTTTACCAATTAGAGCACCACCTATGTGTCATTCTCACTAATTGTCAAACTATCCTTGCAATAACTGAACTGCGGATTTTAAGTAAATATTAGATCTGTTCCATAATGCGATTTATGGCGTGTTAAAGGACTCGAAGTTACACTGCCTGGTGGCTTAATTGGTAAAGCAGTCATCTGGGAAACGGCAGATAGAGGTTCGAGTCCTTCTCCAGCGCAAAAATTTTTAATTAATTTCTGTGTATTTAATTAACGATGGAACAGCAGAAAATAATATAATTTTGATTAGTTTTAAGTATGTTGTAAGAATAAATTAATTAAAAATTATTTATACTCTTTTCTTTCTCCCGTCAATGGACACCTTTGAACAGTAGACAGTTTTATAAACACCGCTACTGCTTGTTATACAGACAACTTACTGTAGCATTTTATTCTCTACAAGTAAAAAAACTGAACTTATGAAATGAATCTTCTGACCCAGTCATCTCACAAATTAATCAAACCAAAATAATGTAACAGTAGGCATATAATTATGTTTTATATGTACTTACTGTATGACCTATGACAGTATAACTCGTACTCGAAATTTAATATCAAAGCTACATTGTTACTGTAAAACATATAATATGTATTATCTTTTGAACTAGCGGGATAAACAGACAAAATACAACAAACACGAACCTATTTCTATAACAAACATGTTGGATTTATTTATTAAGTTATTCTCTTTTAACGGATTACAAAAGATACTCCTGACAGCATACGCTGATCGTAATTTTCCGAAGGGATAGCTTTGTTTAACCAGGCCGTCAGTGGTCACCGCTACAATTTCCTAAATAAAGGAACATACGTTTCCTAGGATGTCCTGCAAGCCCAGAATACCTTAACGCTCAGCATAAAGTGAATGAATATTCAGTTTGTTGAAGATAGAGTTTGGTCTTTAGTTTCGAGTCAGTAATTTAAACATGCGAATGTACGCAGATAAGGGTTTAATAGATGAAGAGTAGGAGAATTGTTAAGGACATGTACGTACGTAATTTTGGAGCACAGGACTAGTGTTGTGAAAGATGATTTTGTCTGAATATAAAGTATTTATTATATTTACCCAACTACAATTACTAATTGCAAGAGAAAAGACAAAATTACAAATACGCATGCATTCACAGATATTACGAAAGAAATAACGGGCGGGCCGTTTAAAAGCTTAAATTTAAAAAGGAATAAAATAAAAACGGTTTGAAATTTTGCCAAATTTATTTTTTTGTTGTGAAGTACAATTGTTCCGGTTAGAGATGGAATATTATTTCATTAATATGGCTGCCGCGGCTGGCCTCACAATACCCCATTCGATCGGACCAATTTTCGAGCACTTTTTCGAGTGTATGGGGTCGTATCTCGGCAATGGCATCACAAATGTTGGCCCTCAAATGCTCAATTGTCTCTGGTTTGTCGGCATAACACTTGTCTTTAACGGCGCCCTGCAGAAAATAGTTCAACGGTGTCAAATGGCGGCCAATTGACATGACCATGTCGGCTAATTAAACGGCCATCAATCGTTTGACGCAATAAATCGATTGTGGCATGAGATGTGTGGCAAGTTGCACCATCCTGTTGAAACCAAACATCGTTCACATCAATACCATGAAGAGCGGGCACAAAAAAACTGGTTATCATGGTGCGATAGGTGTCTCCATTGATCGTAATGGTTACGCCCTCTTCATTTTCAAAGAAATATGGGCCAATGATGCCTCCGTTCCACTAGCCGCACCAAACAGTCACTCGCAATGGGTGCATTGGCTTCTGTAAGACCACGTGTGGGTTTTCTGAGCCGCAAATACGGCAATTTTGCTTGTTAACGTACCCACCAAGATGAAAATGAGCTTCATCGGAAAAGACGATCTTTTTGGCAAAATCGACATCATCGTGCAGTTTCTCGTTGGCCCATCTAGCGAAACGAAAACGAAGCGGATGGTGATGCGGCTTCAACTATTGAACCAATTAAACTACGACGTAAATTGGTGCGTGAAATTTTCAATTCTTGAGAACGATGACGAGTTGGCACATCAACAATGAAACCAGTTTCACGAACTTAAGCAATAAACTTGCGTATACCGGGCACTGTTGGTCCTTCTCTGCGACTAAATTTTGTACAATATTTTCGCGCAATTTCCGACCAATCGTCTTTGTTTTGGAAATAAATATCCAATAAATTCCAACGTTGCTCAAGCGTAAATCGATTCATTTCGTTCAGTTGAGATAATATACTGAATTTTGTGACAGAATAGAATGACATAAGTATTGCCAGGTTCAAAATAACCGGTGGTTCAAATTTAATCCGATAGATTGTCCACCCGTTATATTTTAATAACATTTCATCGACTCAAAGAATGTACCTTCATATCGACGATCAGCGAAACGACACATATTTATGATAGGAAAGTTCCACAAAGCGTTAGTTTTTACTGTTGGAATGTTGAAAGTTGACTGAGTGAGGGGTAAGACGAGAAATATAAAAATTGACCCCAGATAAAATTCTGAATTGATTTCCATTAAAAACTGCTGCACTGTGACCTCCCCCCAACGGATGTATGTGAATCTATTTGATGCTTCTCCAATAATAAATCATAATCGTACCCTCTGGATGAGTGAATACAATCAATTGCAAAATTATAGTATTCTAATTAAAGGGGATTAAGTATTTTAAGAACTGAGGCTGAGTTCTCTAAATTCTTAAAATATTCGTACAACAAATCCCAATAATTTGAATGCCGACAAACACAACCCTGTGGTCCAACAAGTACCCGGCCTGATCTAGAGATGGCGGTAGTTGTGTGAAAAATATCACTGTATTAGAAAGTACAGAATCTAGAAAGCATACTTTTCAAGTTTGAAGACGCCGCGTTGTTTAGTATTTGTTTGGCAGCCATCAACAGTGAACGTTTTCAGTGACTTTCTAAAAATGGAGAAAATTGGTCATTGTTACGTGATACGATACTTTTATTTAAAAGGCCTCAGCCCAACCGATATAAAAACTGAACTAGATTCTACTCAGGGTGAGTCGGTTCCTTCGTTTACAACAGTGAAATATTGGGTAGCAGAGTTGAAACGAGGCCGAACGAGCTGCCAAGACGAGCATCGCAGTGGTCTACCAAATGAGGTGACGACTCCAGAAATGGTGAAGGAAATCCACAAAGCGGTACTGGATGATCGTGGACTGAAAATGCGCGGGCTGGCAGACATAGTAGCTAGTAGGTGTTTCAAAAAGTGCGGTACATCTAATATTATCTGAAAATTTGGACATGAGAAAGCTGTGTGCAAGATGGGTGCCGCGTTTGCTCACACTCGAGCAAAAACAGTGTCCTGAAGATGTTTCAATTGGGTGTTTATCGAAGTTTCATAGCAACAAAGCAGAATTTTTGCGCCGTTTCATAACCATGGATGAAACATGGGTCCATCACTTCACACCCGAGACAAAAGAATAATCGAAACAATAAACTCAAAAGGAAGAACTTGCTCCAAAGAACGCTAAGACCGTTTCATCTGCAGGCAAGGCTATGGCATTGGTTTCTTGGAATGCGCGTGGAATAATTTTCATTGACTTTCTTGAAAAAGAAAAAACTATCAACGGCGAGTATTATGCGAACTTATTGCAAGGTTTGAGCGAAGGAATCAAGGAAAAACGACCGCATTTGGATAAGCAGAAGATGTTTCATCAAGACAATGCACCAGCTCACAAATCCGTTATTGCAATGGCCAAAATTAACGTATTAAACTTTGAATTGCTACCTCGTGCACACTATTTGCCAGATTTAGCCCCTCGGATTATTTTCTGTTTCCAAACTTGCAAAAATGGCTCAGTGGTCAAAAATTTTCCAACGACGAAGATGTCGGCAGTTAATAGCTATTTTGAGGAGCAATACAGTTCTTATTATAAAAAGGGTATCGAACTTATTGGACATCGCTGTGAAAAGTGTATAAAGCTGAAAGGAGATTATGTTGAAAAATAAATATATTTCTTTCCAAAATTTTTGTGTTTTCTTTATTTGGTCGGGTACTTCTGGGACCACCCTCATACACATACCTACTATGTTCTTATATAAACGAGAGATACGTTACCCTCCAGAGAAAATAATATGATCAAACCTGTTCATTAGTTCACGAATTTAATTAATAAGAGATAAATGTAAAATATAACTACATAGAAGATTGTTTATCGATAAAAGACCTTTCTTCGAAATATCTGCGAGTTTAAAAAACAAGAAAACATTCGTGAAATTATTAGATACAATTAGAGTAAGAAATTAAAATACAAATAGTGAGTACTAAGAATTGTTTAAAACTAACCGATCATTAAGAAGGGTAACAGAATTGAATGCATTCCAAGAAATTTAGTTTCGGATTTTTGTTACATATGGTATGTGAAGGATTTCCAGTTTAAAACCTTTATGTATGTTATAGTTCGTTTCTGTTAGGTCTTTACTGAAGTTAGACATTTCTTTGATATTTTAAATAAGAGGTCTGAATAGAGACACAGTTTTCAAAGCAGATATTAATTTAAGCTTAATATTGTTTAATGCAAGAGATAAAAGTGATCCTGTGAAGAAATGTGGTGTTTATAAAGTTTAATGTTCTGAAAGTAATAGTGTGTATATTGGCCAATCAGGAAGCAGATTCAAAATTAGAACAGAGGTACATCTTCGAAGCGTAACTTCAGCAAACATCTAATGAAAGGAACTGTAATATACATAAAGATTTTAAACCGGAAATGATTCGTATATGTAACAGAAGTATGAAACTAAATTTCTTAGAATACCTGAAGGATAATGAGTGTTGTAAACTCAATTTTGTTACGCTTTTTAATGATGAATTAGATTTAAACAAGTCACCTCTTTTAAATTTATCTTAATTATTAGTAATCACTACTTCTATTTTAATCTCTTCCTCTAATTGTACCTAATAATTTCATTAGTTCTTAATATTAACCTGATAGTTATACCATATTTATAGATATTTGGAAGAATTATCTTTTACCGACAAATAATCTTGTATGTATATTTTACCTCTGTCCCATTCCTGTAGGCGGATTTATTTGTTGATTTTCATTTTCCTGTATAATGGAGACTGTAGCCTATATCAAACTTGCTCGATAATGTCCTAACAGACGAAAGTAGTCGCAATTAATACGAGGGTGGTCCCAGAAGTACCCGAT
>JAVIWB010005306.1:0-71975 GCA_031893035.1 Dermolepida albohirtum | reverse complement strand
TTTATTTCTGGCTTTGCAAAACCAATTGTAGACGACTTGATCCACTGCCAATCCGTCCGACTTCGGAAATTTTCGTTTTAGCTCCATGTTAACACCTTCCTCGACCATCTTTTTTAATTCACCTTTATTTTTCATAATATCGTTAATTTGTGTATTTCCAACCCCACATGTTTCGGCCAACTTTTCACTTTCCGCGATTATATTTATTTTGTCTTTTAGCAACAAACGTTTTCTTTTTTGCGACATACTTAATTAAGAACCTTTCGAATACGGAGACAACTTTAATTGAATTGTTTCCTTTAGAATAATAAAGTTTAAATCAAAAGGGTCCATTACTACCAGGTAATAGGAAACCCCGGGAAACCCCGACAATTTGTATTAGGTATTTCCGTCAATAAAGATATGCATGTCATAAATAGTCCGGCCGACATTGGCAGGTAAATTTCTATGAAAATAGGCCGTAAAAGTTTGGGTTATTTGGCCGCGGCCGTTTTACAAAGGTGGCCGTAATTAACGTGTTTGTATATGGGAATTTCCTTATAGTCGATTCGGGGAACTTTGAAACTCAGGTGGCCGCTTTAGTCAGGTGGCCGTTAACAAAGGTTTTACTGTATATATATATATATATATATATATATAATATATATATATATATATAAACATTAGGTTCTTGGTCTTCCTTCACGCGAACGGTCGTCAACATCGAAATCACCGTCTTTGAAGTAACGGAACCAATCACGGTACGGTGTTTCACTTAGAGCAGCATCTCCGTAAACTTTTTGGAGAAAAACAACACTTCCCTCAAATGACGATTATTTGGCACAAAATCAGACATTTTCGCACAACCAAAAGTATATGACGTAAAAACAAAATCACTAATGTGTCAAAGCGGTTTGTTTACCATATGTCTAAGCTTGGTTCGTGACGTTTTGGTTATGTCACAATCGACCAGCACTTACTACTGGAGCCATCTCTTTAAAAACAGCGAGAACTTAGTTGCGCACCTATATAATATATATATATATATATATATATATATATATATATATATATATAGTTATGAAAAAAGTAATAAAATTAAAAGGTATTGCTTAAAACATGCATTCGTTTTTCTATCCGTCTCACAGGTGGGTTTTTCTAATAAACGTATAAAGATATTTCTGGTTAAAAATTAAACAGAGCTCCAGATAACTGACATAAGACAACATAAAAAACAAAATTTAAAAGGAGTTTAAGCTATGAGCAAAAATTCTTAAACCGAATACAGGAAATGTAACAATTGTAAATAATATTGAAACGGATACTCTGAGAAGATCCGAGAGTGTTCAGAAACGAAAAGTTGACAAATGAAAATATTTATCAACGAATGGAAGTATAAGATGCAATTGCAGTGTATTGAAGATAAACACCTCAAATACGAATACACGTTTCCAGAGAATATATAAAGAGGGACTACCAAAGCAGACAATACTAGAGGACACCATATTGCAAGCGAAACAGACAGAGGAAAATCTAGAGAATTTAAGAACAAGAGGCAATGTAGTGTATGGATATGATAACGTCGACACGCAGATTCTAAATTAATTATAGAAACACACAAATGGATGGAATACTATTTCAAGAATTTATAAATTCTAAGAATTTTAACTGAGAGCGAGTGATTTATTGTCCGAATAGGGTTCGATTGGGTATAAAATCGAACAGTTTACGCGATAACGCTGCCAAAAATAACACATAGTTCTCGAAATACCTATTAGGAGAATTCACCATTCTAATCTAAGAACACGATGCCGATTACCGATTATCGAGAGGTAGAATCAACCCAGACGACCAAAACTACAATTTTTCTTTGTCGTTACTAGTTTCAAATAATGCTTAGGTTATTCAATATTCAATTCAGGATCTAATCTGAACATAGCTCTTTGGAGAAGCTTTTCATAGTTTTCCATCTCGTTTAAGGGGAATACTAACAGTCAAATATCTTAAGTTGCAACACGAGCATGAACGTTATAACAATTCATGGGCAGTCAATATCCCCTGCAATTATAGTTAGCTATTGAGTGACGTGAAGGCATAGATTACTAATATTAAATATTTTTTAACTAAAAATCACCAAACAGAAAATATAAAATGAGGAAACCAATAAAAATACGCACAAAATATATTTCAGTACATTGGTTTATTAAACGGTTGCAATATTTTTATTTATAAAATCAAATAATTGAAATTAAATAATAATCTTGTGTATCATTTATGGCTTTTAGGTATATTCTAAAAATTTAAACGTGTTTCTCCATAATCATATATACCCAAGTCGTACGCTCAAACGAGAATATAAAAATCGATGTTCTGTTAGCACATCCTAATAGTAGTTCTAAAAATGCTATTACCGAAGAAGACTTAAAGCAACTATAGTGTTGTAGTAAGCTTATACAGCATACGTAAGTGCACACTTAGCTTCTGACTACTTCCTTATGTTCATAAACTTATGAAATTTCAAATAATTTTAATAAATACAATTCTTTATTATAATCTATGTAAACCATGCAATAAAGTATTTACCGTGAGAACTGCAAATTTGAATGACTGCCAATGACTACATATTTAAAACAAAATTTAATTAAATTATCTATTGTTAGTGTTTCAATAAGCTTAAACAATTCCTGTAATCACTTTATTTTACAAAATAATAACGTGGCATTCAATGCAGATTTGATTTGATGTTTAGGTTGTCCATTGTTTCAATATGCATTGCTCAAAACAATTGGAGGATATTTTAAAAAATAATAATAATATATATATATATATATATATATATATATATATATATAATAATAAATATATATATATATATATATATATATATATATATATATATATATGTATATATTACAGTTAGATTATTTTCTGTACCATAGCTAATTTTTTAACAGTTATTACGGGTAATAATGGAAATGCGACTTAACTCATGCACAGGTTTGGAGAGTTATAGGTCAAATGGAAGATGGACGGACACAGCAAGCTGTTGCTGAAGTGTTTGCAGTTAGCCAAAGTATGATTTCGCGTTTGTGGAATCGAATTTTAGAAACTGGTGATGTTCAGAGAGGACGAGGCCGAGGACGTCCAGCATGGACAATACCAAGAGACGATCGATACCTAACAGTATTTGCATGTAGAAACCGCACTCATAACGCAACGCAACTTAGAAGTGAGCTTGCCGCTGCTACGTAATCAGACACAATTTGTACGAGCAAGACCACAATATGGAGGAGAAAGTGTAATGGTATGGACTGGGATAAGCGCAGGAAGCCATACAGACTTTTGTGTGATACATAATGGTAACCTGACTGCTTAAAGGTATCTGGACGAAATTTTGTGAAAAGATTGTGAAAGATTCATTTTAATGGATGCCAATGCTCGTCCACATTGAGCAAACATCAACTGGATTGAACAATCGGGAATCAATAGAAAGTAGTAGCCAACAAATTCCCCTAATGGTAATTCTATCGAATATGCTTGGGATGCCTTAGGAGGACGTGTTGCAGCAAGAAATATGCCACCGTATACAATTCAGGAACTTCAAATTGCTCTGATAGAGGAATGGAATAATATTCAACAAGAATATTTTGATGTCCTGATTCAATCAATGCCGATGAGATGTCAAACCTTTATTGCCGTCCGTGGAGATCACACACATTATTAACAATAGCTTTTTCGCTATTTTATCAAATAAAACTTCATATAACGTCTCATAATTATGTATTCATTTAATGATATTTATTCACTTTAGTGTCTTAGTTGCTTTGTAATGTGCACAAACACGTTCAAACGTGTTATTGCGGTCGATTTTTTATTTAAAAACGTTGTATCTAAATATAAAAATATTTTCGAGGTGCAACATTCATTATTTATTTATTCTATTACCATTTTTCCAAATATCCCCTAATTGTTTTGAACAGTGTATTTAGCTACTTTTGCGTTTTAGAAATCAAAATATAGTCGCTGTGATAAGAAATGTTTAAAATTACTTATATATTAGTGACTACTTAAAACGATTAATGTATATTCTATGTAATTGATAATAAAAATGAGTGTTTCAAATTTTTTGGACTCCAAAACAAATGAATAGATGTGTCTTAGAATGTTTATGTATGTATTAAAGCGGTCATCGCTGGAGAGTACAAAAGCGCGCTCCACTACGTTCCGTGGTTACTTGCGAAAATTTGCAATTGTAGGTGTCTTACGAAACAAAAGCATATCACCATCTATTAGACATGGAGACTTTGAGAACCGTTGATCATTTCGAAAGTGGAATAACACAACAGTGTTCCTGAAGTATATGTAATGAGCCAAAACGCAAGTTATAGACTTAATCACTTTTTGGAAACTGGATGTGCTCGATTAAGATAAGACCAAGATTGGTAAATATCAACACGTTCGATACTTGCTACAAATGGCACATAGAAATCATGTCCTTAATATAGAGCAGATTCGAAATGAGATTACCGGTACTAGTAGAAGGCTACCATCAATGCAAACAATAAGAAATCGTTAGTATATAACTGGCATACACCGTGCTTTCATCTTAAAATGCTACAAACACCGTATATTCGGGTCTAGATACAGAATGCCGATCAGAATGTAAAGTGGTGGGGCGCGAGTCAGTCACAACAACGACTGACTACAGATTACAGATTAAGTAGTTGTTCGTGGTACTTGGCGGAAGGTCTATCACTGACTGTCCAAATTGTTTACGTCCAAAAATTAATAAATTATAATTACTCTTAACTGTACAATTAGGTATTTTTACAATAAGTTTCGCATTGAACTAAAAGACGTTTTCTAATAAAACGTTTAAAAATAAAAAAAAAACCTCTTAAAGAAGCTAAAAAATAAAATAACTTCTCGGAACTTAAAAAATACACTTTAAACAGAAAATAAATATAACTTGCCAAAACTTATAAAATACTTTTTAAATACAGAAAATAAATTCAATTAATTAAATTCTCAAATGTCCCTCCTGCTTGCGCTAAGCAGTACCCCAATCTACTATAAAATTCGTTTCGAACATTGGCCAGTACAAGAGGATTAATAATTTGGAATTGGTGTTCGATATTAACCCGTAATTCTTCCAAATTATTAGCCCTTTCGCCTTGATGCCCATATAACTTTGATTTATTAAGTCTGGTGACCTTGGTGGCTAGCGAATTGTACCACTATTAGATATAACTCTTTGGAGGAATATATTATTTAAATATTCATTCACAATTCTACTTCATTGGCCCGACAACCACCTTGTTGGAACCATACGTTCTCTAAATTGGGATTAATAGTTCTCAAACCAGGGACAATGTCATTTCGAATTAGATTCAAATATATTTCCCCATTTAAATTTCCTTCGATAAAAAATGGACCAATAATGTTATTCCCATAAATACCAGCCCAAACATTCAATTTTTCAGGATACTGTGTCCCGTATTCAATAGTCGATACTCGTTTTCAATAGACCAATATCGAAGATTCGACGGATTGTGTTTACCGTGCAACGGAAACGTGCATTCATCGGTAAACACGATAGTGTCAATGAAGTGTTCATTCGCATTTACACGTTCTATTACAGTTTCACAAAATTCCATTCTGCGGTGTTGATCAGCATGAAAAATTTCCTGATGAGTTTGGTATTTATAGGATGTGTATTTATTTTTCTTTAATATCTTATGAACTTTACCCACGCTAATACCTATCTCTTCTGATATTTTTGATATAGTAATATTAGAATTTTTTTCGGCCATTGCGCACACCATGACTTCCTGCATTTCTTTATCGTTATTTATTCTCCGTGTTTTATGATATTTACATCCCAAAATGCAACTTTCTGATTTAAACATTTTAACTAATAATGATATTGTTGTTAATGCAGGAAAGGGACGATCTACTTTCTTTTCAGAGAAAAGGCGCTGGATACGCCGTAAAGAATTACCTTTCAAAGCCCATGTTATCATTTGAATTTTTTCTTCCAATGTATACATTATCAAAGTAATATAATTAAAAAAATATTTAAATTTAAAAGTCTTACTGTAACACTCTCCCAAAGGCAAACCACGAATGACCCTTAATACGATATCGATACGCCTACAGTCAAATTAGTGGTGGGGCTGCAGCTAGTACGATCAGTAGTCAGTTATAGTTGTGATTCAAATGACTCGCGCCCCACCATTTTACATTCTGATCGGTATTCGGCAGCTAGACCCGAATATAATGTGGTACAGTTTTCGTAGCGAGGTAAAATGAATGTACGGTATACCCGAAGACAGTTATTCTACGCTCTTTTTACTAAAAAGCATAAAAGATCCTGTGGAACGGGTTAAAATATCAATTAGGATCGAAATGAACAAGAATAAGTGTTATTCAATGTTGAATCCAGATTTATAGTGTACCCAGATAATAGACGTATTCTGATTTGGCGTAAACACGGCACACGCAATAATTTATTAGAAAAGGGTCTCGATATGAGGGCGGTGACATAAGAGTGTGGATCGAGATAAATACCGGAGGGCACAACAACTTTCATTTCACAGAAAATGGAACTTTTACTGTTCAGGGATATCTGAATGGGATTCTCCTACCCATTGTTTTATCATATGCAGCAATAAGAATTAATTCCCATGGATACTAATACTCGATCCCGTCAAGAAGATATCGTGAATAACTGGACTGGTGAAGTAGATATAGGGAGAATGCAGTGGCTAACTGTTCCGTATTGATTGTTATTTTCCACGATAAAGGTAGTTGCAATTTGCATAGACATATCAAGCCATTTTTTGATGATTATTTTAAGCTGGTTTCGTAGGCATCATTTTCATTTTATTGTACGAGGCGTGTTTTTTAAGTAATGGCCGTTTGAAACTAAAAACTAAACGAAAGAAAATTTTCAAAAACCAAATTTATTTTCAGATTCTCTATACATTTCTCTATTTTTCAACATAGCTGCCAAGTTTGTTTAAACATATAATCAAAGTATACAGCTAGATTTTTGAATACCCTCTTCGGAGAAACTTTCCGCCTGCTCCAATAATCAAGAGGTCATGGCCGTTTTCGCGTCTTCGTCATCGTTGATGTGGATACCGCCGAGACGATATTTGAAATGGCAGAAAAGTAGGAAATCGCCGGCGTAAGATCGGAGCTGTTGGGGGAATAGTCCAAAATTTCCCAGCTAAAAGAGTCCAATAAAGCTCGGATCTGTGCTGCGGTGTGAGGCCATTGTCATGGAGTAGCAAAATTCCCTCTCTCAGCAAGCCGCATATTTTGTTTTGAATGGCTCTGCGTAGCGTCCGCAGGATTTGACCGTCCCTCACAAGGGGCGGGCGATTTGATTCAAGTTGCTTACATAGCTGCAACTGAGCACAGTTGTTCCCAAGGAATGCCGAGACACAACGCAAGTACTCGTTGCGTCACGCACTACCTATTAATGTAGGTATACAACAAAACGGTCCTTACTTAAAAAAATACACTCCGTATATTTTCAAACAATTCTTTTAAGACTTTTGTTTTTAATGTTTTTTCTCGATCTAAGTAATAATTATTTTATTACGCTATTTATTTGACGGCTCACTTACGCAGAAGAAGACAGAATGCGAATGAAACTTCAGCTTTATTAATTGCAGTCTTTGACAAATTTCCTAATGTAAACATTGATTACGACTATTTGACAAACACAAATAGTGAATTATGCAAAATATTGAAACCAAGCACTAAATTTCGAAAGGTAAATCAACATATCTGCTGACTTTGTTAAAGAGGATATTGTTCGTGGCATCTAAACAAATTTCTTTACTGAAGTTAAACATCTTTATGGGAATTATCAATACAAAACAGATTAATAAATTTATATAATTCAAAACCATTGACGTACATTTGATTCTTTATAGTATTATTGGTGGCATTTTGAAGGGTACTTAAAAAAGAAATATCTTGTCACTTGCGTATTTGCTTTGGTGGGAAGCATTAGCCATCTTCTACCACATATGTATTATCACAGATGGCGTCGATCTCTCGATTGCATCTTGTTGCTGTAAGTTCAATGACGAGTTGAGAAACATGCCAGTCTTTCGACATACGCCAAACACGATCTATGCACGATCTTATCCTCTTACAGGAATCGTAACGCAATAGCTGAAACATGAGGATGGGCATTATCTTACTGGAATATGTTATTATTTATTGAATATATTGTAAAACGCATGGTTTCGGAACTTCGTAAATGTACCTATGTACGTTGAGTATTTAAATGATCTCGAAAAACTGCTGAAGGAATCCTACTTTGAATATCAATTCCACCTCAAAAAATTCTCTAGTAAATGCAATTACACGTAAAAATTCAAAAACTGCCCTTCTCCTCTTCTACATCAAGCTTATCTACGGCCGTCATGGGCCGACTAATAGTACAAAATTCAATTGAATCAATCAGTTGATATCGTTCCCCTCTTCATTCGAATCTGTTCGTACATTACACAAATCGAACTAAACGAATATGGCAAACATTGTTATTCCAAGGCCTATTTCGGCCTATAAAACATTTTCCACAGACTTTGAGGTACACCGATCCTTATAGGCAAGCAATCTCAGTCTCCCATCTTCTCGACCTATAGTTTTTACAGTTCATTCCAAACTTCTGCTATATGGTAGCCACCGTTACAATATCAATATTTCTTTGCATCCATCCAGCGATTGCATGAAATGCTATACGCGTCTCATGAGCCCCAATGATATACGACTTCTTTCAAATTCAGTTAGCTGTCGATAATTTTGCTGTCTTCGAACTCTCGACATTTTAACACCCTAACTTACAACTATAAACTTCCTATCTTTAATGAACCTACAATAGCTACGCGTGGCCTATAAATTTCTTGAAACAAACTTCCAAAGGAGTCAATAGAATATCTTATTGGAAGCATGCCCCAACGAATAACTGAATCTATTCGTTTATATGAAGCGGAAGCCTATTATTGAATTTTCTCTACAAAGAGAAAGAATTTTTCAATTTAACCGTTTACTACATTTCTACAAAATTCGGTTTATGGATATACATTTTTACTAGATGGTTCGTTTTTTGCCACATATTCGTCTTTAAAAAGTACAGTTCCTTGTATTATAAAACTTTGGTTTGGCATTAAATTGATACCCGAATATTTAATACATTTTTTAATAATTTAAAACGTCACTGGCTGAGTGATTGCATATACTGCCAACTTATTTGAAAATTAAATCAAGAGTACACCTTTCATCATTTGGTATACCATATATTTTGCATGCGATGATGTTGAATCCTAAAAATGTAATATAAAATATATCCGAATGCCTCTAATTAATATCTAGGTCAGAAAAAATGAATACACGGGTCTAATGTAATAATACACGATAGAGTTGTAGAATTATACTTGTACGTATATACATACATACAACTAACACGAAGTAATGAAATCACACTCCCAATGTACATTAAAAATAACCGGCGCCCCGTCATATCACAATTAATCTTAATTACGTAAGCTAAATATATGACCGTGTGCATATGCACAAATAATTTGCACGTGTTGCTACTCATATGCAATATATTACATGGAAAATGTCAATTTAAAATGTATAAGCTTCTGCAATATACACTCAAGATTGGGTCCATAATTTAAAGTTTTTTGTGACATGTAATGCACTTAGATATACGAGGATTGTTTGTCAAGTAGTGAGAATGACACATAGGTGGCGCTCTAATTGGTAAAACAAATTCACTGTAATTTAAGTTGGCTATTTACATGTTTACATTCCGATATTTAGATAAAACGGTTGATTAGTTTATTTTGACAGCTGATTGAAAAAAAAAGCAACACTTCGTTTTGTTGAAATGGAAAAAGCAGAGTATCGTGCTGTGATTAAATACTTCATAATTAAGGGTATGAAAGCTACCGAAATAAAAGATTAGTTACGGGAAACATTAGGTGAATCTGCTCCACCATCCGCCACAATAAGTAGATGGGTAAATGAATTTAAACGTGGTAGAACAGGCTGTGTTGATGAAGCGCGCTCTGGATCACCAAAAATCGTGACTTCTAAGGAAATGATTATAAAAATCCATAATATTATTACGCAAGATCGACGACTTGAAGCGAGAGAGATAGCAGACATGGTAAACATTTCAACAGAACGCGTACACCACATTTTAACGAACGAATTGGGCCTTTCCAAACTTACGGAAAGATGGGTGCCGCGATTGCTTACGACCGATCAAATGTTCACTCGTTTGCGCATTTCCAATGAGTATTTGGACCTTTATAAGCGAAATACGGTTAATTTTTTTAGGCGATTTGTTACTTGCGATGAAGCTTGGATACACTACAGTACACCCGAAACTAAACGGTCGAAACAATGGTTAGAACGTGGTTCTGCACCAAAGACAGCGAAAACCACTTTGTCGGCCAACAAGGAGATGGTATTAATTTTTTGGGATTCAAAGGGCATTTTGCTCATTGATTACCTTCAGAAAGGTGCCACAATAGACGGACAATATTTTGCAGAACTTCTACAAAAATTAAATGTTGAGATTCGTACTAAACGGCCAGGAATGGCAAAGAAAAAGATTCTGTTTCACCAAGAGAACGCTCCCTCGCATACCAGCAGAGTTGCGATGTCCAAAATCCACGAGTTGCATTTCCAATTAGTACCGCATGCGCCTTATTCGCCGGATCTAGCCTCTTCCGACTTCCACCTTTTTCAAAAATTGAAAATGGCACTAGGTGCAAAGAAATTTCCGTCTAACGACGAGCTTATCATCTTCGTAAATGAGTATTTCGCAAGGCTTCCGAAATCGCATTTTAGAGATGGCATAAGGGCATTGGAGCACCGTTGGAATAAATGTAGGAGAATATATTGAAAAATAAAAATTATTTTGTGTTTAAAAAATTCGTTTTTCTTTTCCATTCTCACTACTTGTCAAACTACCCTCGTACATATTACTGTGGGCAAAAAATAGTAAGACTTTTTAATTTAAATTTCGCACGAAAACCCATTCGTCGAAATATTTTTTACGCTTGTCTTTCTGAAGTACAAAAAGTGCATTCGGCGATTTTTACAATGAGTGAAATTATTCAACAAAGAAGTTCCATTAAATTTTGTGTACGAAATCAAATTTCAGGTGCCGAAACTTTCATAATGTTGCAAAAGGCCTTCGGTGATAATTGTTTGTCGCGAGCAAGTGTTTTTGATTGGTACAAATTATTCAAAGAGGGTCGAGAACGCGTTGATATCGACCCACATCCAGGACGGCCATCAACATCAACTGATGATCAACACGTCAATAGAATCAAGGAATTGGTGCTTGAGAATCGACGATAAACAGTCAGAGAACTTATTGGCATCGTAGGTACGAATTTTAATAAAACGCATACAATAATCTCGAAAATAAACAGAATTAATACTTTTTACGAAAATACATATAAATTCATATTATAAATTCAAAACTATCATACGATCTTCGTTTTAGCAAAACCGGAGTATTTGTTCGTGAATAGTGGTCGTATAAATTTGTTTATGTGGTTAAAGTTATAAAAGGAGCAAATTATTAATAAAAAAGGTCAATAAAACCCCTTGGTGCATCAATGTCTGCATTCTGAATACTTATTTCTGAAACCGAAGTTGTCATAATCAGCAGACAATTAATTCCAGTGCCGCACCTGGATCCGCGGTCAAACAAGCACAACCTCTTAAAACTAAACTAACGGTCGCCTTTTCTAAAAAGGCAAAGAGGCAAGTACAAGGGCGGTCCCAGAAGTACCCGATCACAAAGAAAAAACAGAAATTTTGGAAAGAAATATACTTATTTTTCAAGATAATCTCCTTTCAGCTCTATACACTTTCCCAGCGATGTTCAATAAGATCAATACCTTTTTACAATAAGAACTGTCTTGCTCCTCAAAATAGCCGTTAACTACCGACATCACTTCTTCATCCATTCTTCAGCCATTTTTTTCAAGTTTGGAAGCAGAAAATAATCCTAGGGGCTAAATCTGACGAATAGGGTACATGAAATAGCAATTTATTGCATTGTCTTGGTGAAACAACACTTCCTTATTAGCCAAATGCGGCCGTTTTTGCTTGATTTCTTCGCTCGAACGTTGCAATAAGTTTGTATCCTAAAAAACCGATGCCATGACCTTGCTTGCAGATGAAATAGTCTTCGCCGTCCTTGGAGCCGGTTCTCCCTTTTGAGTCCATTGTTTTGATTGTTCTTTCATCTCGGGTGTGAAATGATGGACCCATGTTTCATCCATGATTATGAAACGTCGCAGAAATTCTGCTTTGTTTTGCAGCTTCGCTAAACACTCAATTGAAAGATATTCTGTGTTTGCTCGAGTGTGAGCAAACGCGGCACCTATCTTGAAAACAGCTTTCTCATGTCCACATTTTCAGGTAATATGCGATATACCGCACTTTTTGAAATACCTACTAATGTCTGCTAGGTCGCGCACTTTCAGTCGACGATCATCCCGTACCGTTTTGTGGATTTTCTTCATCATTTCTGGAGTCGTCATCTCATTTGGTCAACCACCACCAGTTTTTATATCGGTTGAGCTGAGACATTTCAAATAAAAGTATTGTATCACGTAACGACGACCAATTTTCTCCATTTTTACAAATTCCCTGAAAACGTTCACTATTGATGGCTGCCGAACAAATACTGAACAACGTAGCGTCTTCAAACTGGAAACATATGCTTTTCAAACAACTACCGCCATCTCTAGGTCAGGCCGGGTACTTATGGGACCACCCTCGTATGTGTTATCGGATTCCTATCTGAGTTTAACACGTTTTGTTTTTGCAATGTATCTGTAGGCTTCTATAACTATCTAATTCACGGTACTTATTTATACTTTTAATTAATTATAGACAATTTATTACACTATGATTTTCTTCGGGACACGTGTTTCGCTAAATTTGATTTCTCAAGTCGAGTAAACTTGATGTACACTACGTGTTTTTTATATCGTGTTTCTATCGTACGTTTAGTCTAGCCGATGTATTGATTTGGTATTTTCTTTCGTAAATACTTGATTTAACTCGACTTTATCCTTCCCATTTTCTAAGAGAGATTTAGTAGAGTTCTTGGAACCGAAATGTAACCTGAAATTCGCGCTCTTTAAAAATCCCATTTAAATTTTTTGTGACTGGGTGAAACAGTAAGCATATAAATAGCTTGTTTTGATTGTCTTTTTTTAGTTAATTTGCCTAATTAGTCTATTGATTATTCCCGAATTAAAACCATTGTATCTCGCAATGTTCTTAATAAAGTTTAATTCTTTTTCGTATCTCACCCTTGCTAATGAAATACTAAGCAAATGATTACTAAAAAAATGAAAGAACCGATTTTTGTTGCTTGCTGTGATTTGAGTCCGCCGTGATAAATCTATTAACATTAGTTTCTTTTCGGAAAATATCAATTACTATTTCATAATTATTTCTATTATAATTACTAGAATATTTAAGAAAGGTAAAGTGTCACTGTTGTCTCTCTCTTCTACCATGAATTTAATATTCGGAAATTTTTAATTTATTTTCTTAATGAAGCTCTCTAAGTTTACGTCTGTGTTTGTCGTGAAAATATCTAAAAAGAGAACGGGAACGCGTCCGTAAGTATTCCTGATAATGAGTAAGCCTCTGAAACATATGTAATAAACAGGCTGTCTGTACTCGCTCTGGGAACTTCGTTGCCGACATGCGAGATAGACGCGTTATCATTCTGTCATTCAAATACATTCGTATTTTATATTAGAGGGGAAAGCAATGTTTTTTCATTATTTTTCTGTATCGAAAAGGTTCGATAAAGTCTACAAAGGAATAATTCGTTAATAACGCAAGTTTACCTGATGATGAGTGAATCTCTGAAACATATGTAGTAAACAGGATGTTATTAATATTTGCACGAATGTTTGAAATGATCAATATCACATGTGAAGTACTACAAAAATATATCCTGCCTTCTATCATTTTCTTAATGTTTGTAGACTGGATGAATGAAACAAAATTTGAGAAATAGGAATGAAAGAATTTAGTCAATATTGGGAGAATTTAGAATTTCCTGAAAGTTGTTTTATACCTAAAAAATAGCCCATATGCAATTTAAAAGAGAATGCTTGAAATGTTGAATTAGCAATAACTGCAAACATGGAATTGATGGCCATTAAAAATCAAGTGAAAATAAAAATAAATTATGTAGAAGTAAAAGCAGTGAAATGTTTTTTTTTAATCACTAAGGTTGATATATAACCCCTTTCCACATTAACTTTTGTAAATTCTGTATACGCATTTCGACAACTAAGTTATCATCATCAGCAGACAATCTCAAAGTGTCGCACCTGGTAGAACACGGCGAAAAACTCCAGTACAAAAAAAACTCCATACGCGAACTACACCGTTCAGAACCAAAATGTTTGTTTTTCGTACAGGTGTTTTTCGCCGTGATTTACTAGGTGCGACACTTTGAGATTATCTGCTGATGATGACAACTTAGTTGTCGAAATGCGTATACAGGATTTACAAAAGTTAATGTGGAAAGGGGTTAAATATCAACCTTAGTGATTAAGTTAATCAACCACAGGCTCCATCAAAGGCTATCGTATCAGAAAGGTATGGAATCCATACAAAATAAAATAAATATAAAATTAACAATTTTAAATACAAATGTACAGAGTACACCACCTTATGGATATGAGACGAAATCATTAAAAGGTGTTTCGAACAATATCCAAGAATTCGCTGACAAATGTTTTCAAAGAATCTTGAGTATTTATTGGCCACGTGAAGTTTATAATGAATAATTTGTGACGCGTTTCTAGCAGAATCAAGAATCAATCGAAATAACAGGCGAATAAAATGAAGATGAATAAGTTACGCAATTAGAAAAAATAAATCATTCTCCAAAATTGAGATAGGGGTCTGTACCAGTCTGCCCTAAATATGTACGTTATACGTTTCATTTTGTCCTTCCTTTTGTTACGAAGAACCTGGAAAAAAAAACGCCAAAACAAAAGGAAAGACAAAATAAAACATATAACGTACATATTTAGGGCAGACTATGTTACACACCCCTAATATTATATTCTAAGCTCAATTTTGAAGAACGTTTTTATTCATCTCCATGTTATTCGCCTGATATTTCGATTGATTTTTAATTCTGCTAGAAACGCGTTGAATTTAGAAGAATCTGGAAAGAACAACGCCAAAAGGAAAGACAAAATAAAACGTATAACACATTCACTAATAAAATTAATGCGTAACGCAAAATTTACACTAAATTAAGCAATCATTCAAATGGGGAATCATAAAATAGCTTTATACTGACAATCGAACTTTTGGAAAATTTTCTGAAACTCGATATGTTACAGTCTGAATGAACAATGAGAACTACTTTTAATTGAAAGTGTAATTTGATTCATCCTATAAGAACCTGAAACGGTTAATGCAATATTAAGAATACAATTTATCTTTGCTATATTGACTATCACTTAAGGTTGATATATAATCCGTTTCCGCATTAATTTTCGTATTTTCTATACGTATTTCGGCAACTAAGTTGTCATCATCAGCATATACCTAAACAATATCGCTCCTTGTAACTACGGCAGAAACCCGCACGAAACAATTTTCCGTACACGATCTACACTGTTGAAAGCCAAAATACACACGTTTGAGATATATATATATATGTATTATAAATTACAAACTTTAAGGACAAGGACATTTTTGGCTAATTTATTCAAGATATTCCTCCCAATTGTTCTGTGTAGATGACCCAAATATATATATCAATTTTAACTTTAACTTCGGAATATAAAGGTTGACACAAACATTTACGTTAAGGTATTACACCGATATAACAAAGATATATATACATATACTTCAGCATTATGTATGCGTACAAACAAAGCAAAATAACACATTTTACAACAAGTAATGTTAACCACCTCTAAATGGGCACAAGAAACATCTTAAAACTTATATAAGTACTTTTTTGTGATGGATAATAAAAACGTGCAATATCAGCTCTCTACAGTCTAAGCTCAAACTCACAAATATGTATGTACGTTGCGTAAAAAGTGTCTTGGTATTAGCTAGAGGAAGTGTAATAAATCTACGCCATGATAATATAAACAATAATAATCTTCCATAAAAATTAAGACGCCTCACTTCACGGTAGAATCAGAAATGGAAATTTATTTGGCAGTAAAATATTAAAATTCGCAAATGATTAGAAATAGGTCAGTTCAGGACAAGAATCTTATAGAAGTAACTCATAAAACCGTTAGTGCAGTTAATTAACAAAATTAAACAACTCTATTAGAAGGCACGAGAGAAAATAGCTTCCATTAAAAGGTAGATACAATCATAAAATTGAAGATTAATAATGCGTGTAATAGCCCCATTAAGAATGCACTTTTATAGAGAAGCAAAAGCGGGACCGTGTATATATGTACGTACATATATACGTAGATACATACGTATGCACATACTAATGTGTACTTAGCGAAATATGTAATCCACTAAAAGGAAATCGCTTTTGAATAAAATCAAAAAACTATACTACATTACTCTTTTATGGTAAATAGCATTGCAATACTTTACGATACATTTTATATAAAATATATAGGGTAAAGATATATAGAAGCTAAAGTGGAGGCTAAGTTAATTAAATTTCAATAACATGTGTAAATACTGTGTCCACAGCTTTGACACTAGGTATATGGTTTTTCTTACCAGTAATCGAGTTTTTCGGTGACTTAAATTCCTTAACGCTAAAGCATTATTGAAAATATGCAATTTTTTTGTATTCCCGGCCAGGACAGTTTTAACTTTGATACAATTTTCCACTATATATTTTTTTAAATCACGTACACCTTAGCAATGATATGTTATTTTACCTAACAATTACAACATTGGTGGTGGCTACTATATATTATTTATCTACCAAAATCAATAAAATAGAACGCAAAGTTATCATAAAATTACTTAAAAGAAAATGGAAAGCAAATATTATTCTAGAAAATAGTTGACTGCATACAGGAATGTTTTTCTCAGTTAATTTTTGGGTGCCAAACACTGTCTAAATAATGTCGAGAAGCATTGAATCAGATGGCCGTGTTCTGTGAGGTAATTTCAGATGTTTAAAGGAAGAAGTGCTTGGTAGTGAGAATATAGAACAAGAAAAGAAACAAGTTTGATGGTTTTCAGAATTCTGCATGAGTACCTTGGAAAAACAAAAGCAATGTGTGTTTCATAAATGTTGTCGTCATTCCAACTTTTTAGTACATCGTAAATAAAGCAAACAATGCCTTTTTCGTTGCGAACACGATTTTAGGGAAAAAATGTTAAAGAAGAGAGAATTGAAATAATGAAAGTACATGTCATATGTGCTATGAAAATTATGAAGAAGACTGAACTATATGCAAGACCTGTAAGCGTTGGACACACGAATCTATCGTTGATATTGCAAATATTCTTACTTTTGTTGTACTTAAATTAAGCGTAAATTCCTTAAAATCTATGTATATAATGCCTGTATATTAAAGGTTAAATGTATATTGATATACATATGTATATGCATACACTTCTCATTGTAAAATATCTTTTTAATGCCGAAATGTGTTTCTTTCCTATTTTAAAATTCATATTTTGATTATGTTTCGGTGAGAAGGATATATTATCATAGTAAAAATGTTTTTTTTTTTAATCAGAAAGCTAATATAGATTTTAGTAATAATAATTATAATCCACGCTTCCAATCATACAGGGGGCTTTGGCAGACCATGAATTATTATAACGACCGCGTCCGTGATGCGACTTAAGATTTTTGCTTGTCAGTATTCGCTTAAACTGGAAAGAGAAACCACGAAAAGTTTTTTCGGGCAGCAACCCTTCGAACACTAACCGAGACTCCTCGGCGTAATTAGCCAGTGATTCACCACTAAGCTATCAGCTGACTTGATTTTAAATAAGCCAACCTTTTCTTAGTTTTAAAGTAAGCCAAAAATTGTAAGCTAAGGTAGATCTGACGTCTCCGAAATTTCTACTTTTATACTGCATTAATTTTAATTATAACAATTTAGAATTAGAAAATGTGTAAATTTGATATATGTATACCTAGTCCTGCCATAAGTATTGATACAAGTGTAAACGCAACTTTTTGCAAATGATAACTTTAAAGCACAAAAATTTTATGTTGGCAGTTCTGACATTTGATATATGCTTTACAAAAGTGCCGAACAATTTCACTATAGTGTGAGTCGTCCTTATGGAATGATCGGATAAAGAGTGCCGTATTGCGGTTATTGCACTTCACAAGTGTGGAATAGAAAGAGTCCGGTAAATATTACGCGTGTGTTTGTGTATCGTACTGTTAAGTTATTCATTGATACTGGAAATGTAATCGACCGTAAAAGATCTGGCAGGCCTCGCATAGTTCGTACACCACAGGCCATCAATGCTGTGAAGTCCCGCATCAATCGACATCCTGTGCGCTAAATAGAAAATCATGGCTCGTCAAATGTGTATTGCTCCGAGAACCATGAGCCGTATCATTAAACAAGACCTAGGACTTGGAGCTTTCAAATGGCAAACAGGACAGCGCCTTAAAGTTGAATTAAAAAAGAATAGGGAGAAAAAATGCAGACACCTGATATCGTTGTACGGCAAAGAGCGTTACAAAAAATTCTGTTTTTGATGAAAAAATTGTTACCGTGGAAGAAACTTT
This sequence comes from Dermolepida albohirtum, assembly GCA_031893035.1. Lineage (NCBI taxonomy): Eukaryota > Metazoa > Arthropoda > Insecta > Coleoptera > Scarabaeidae > Dermolepida > Dermolepida albohirtum. The sequence continues at coordinate 53,182 of JAVIWB010005306.1, read as the reverse complement.
TAACAAGCAGAATGATAGGGTGTATGCACGGTCCTCCAAGGAAGCCAGTGAAGTGGTGCCAAGGATTCAGTGAGGTCATTTTCCTGCTTCAGTGATGGTTTGGTGGGGAGTATCCCATGACGGTGTCACTTCCTTGCATTTTTGTGAAAAAGGTGTTAAAACAGCGGCCAAAAACTATCAACGAGACATTTTAAGCAATGTAGTGGAGCCCCTGAACTACACCATGTTCCAAAACCAACCTTGGATATTCCAACAAGACTCTGCGCCCGCTCACAAGGCCAAAACAACTCAGCAATGGTTTGAAAATCATGTACCTGAGTTTATTAGTACTGATTATTGGCCGTCAGCAAGCCCAGACCTAAAACCGCTCGATTACAAACTGTGGTCAGTATTAGAGGGCATGGTCTGTAGAAGACACCATCGCAACCTGGAATCTTTGAAGCAAGCGTTAACAGAAGCAGTTGACAATTTTCCCATGGATATCGTCCGTACAGCGATTGATGAGTGGCCCTGCAGACTTCGGCGTTGTATTAAGGCAAATGGCGGCCATTTCGAGTAACTTGCATTGTATTTTGTAGCTTACTATTGCCAAAATAAACTATCAAAAAATAATTTAAATCCAACTTGCAGTTTTCTTTTTGTACTTAAAAATTTTATATGTATCAGTACTTATGGCAGGACTAGGTATATACAATATATATATGTATACATACTTATGTATATGTATATTCAGGAGGAGCAATTCAAACTGAGAAAAGTCTGATATATCCTAAGCTTATTATTTCACCTGTATTATTTTATTAATGTTATTGTTAGAGTCTAACCAAAAAAATCCATCAGTTAATTATATAAAAAAAATTAATTAATACAATAAATTGGAAAAGGGCGAAAAATTTCCCTGAAAGGTCGTTAATATGAAATAAGCGTTTTATTATCCCTGATGGTCGAAAATCCAAACACAAAAGAATGAATAAAATTATTCTAGCTTTAAAAATACGTCCGAATTGTCGACTATTTTTTGCATATAAAATATTACTAATAACAAATATATACTAGAAAAATTTCATTTATTTAATTTTCTTTTAAGTTGTCCACATTACACGACTTTCTCTTACAAGGGCACAAAATCAAAATTATGAAAAGATTCATGCAAGAAAACACACCCACTATACGCTGACAAAGCAAATCCGGATAATTGGCGCGAATAAATGAGGTAATTACTTGCAATAAAAGATTTTCTTAACAGCAACGTATCATTAGATTACTTTATTTTGCAATTAATTGCTAATATTCAACTAAAATATCATATGTAAGTTTGCTTATAACTGACATTTGGTTTCGAGTAATGAGCTGGTGAGACCAATTCAAACATTGTTAATCCGACATAGAAGTTAATATTAAAAGGTACGCCGTATCATTATCAACGACTTCACTAAAACTGTAGAACTATTAAGTACATAAAGGCTTTAGAATTACAGGTCGCTAACGACGTAGTAAGTGTTCACTTCGGAACATGGTTCAGTGGCTTCTAAAGTGATTAATGATTCTATCTCGGAATTATATGAAATTTTCGTGTAATATTTTGCAGAGGTATTAATATATAATCGCAGAGTGCGTGTCTTCAGAAACTCGAAGATTAGCACTTATAAATATACAAATTTTCCATGAAAAGTATACTGTCATGCTTGTATTTTTAACCTATACTACAAACTTCTCTTTTTCTATAATGAAATTCATCTTAAATACTATTTTGGTGAATTTTGTAATGGAATTACTTTAGTTTTAACGTATAATTGCGTGACAAAATTCACAGACAATAGCCAGACATCATATATCGAAAAGTTGCATTTATAAAAAAATTGTACTAATATGAAGTATAAGTTAAGTTGTTGGGGCATTTGTAAACTTCAAATTACTCAGTTCGAGTACGTGTCTCGTGCAGTTTGTTATGTAAAGTTAGAACTATTATAAATCCGTTTCCCTTTTAAGATTTGACAGAAAATGTTGGTAGAATGGGTATTCCTTTATATTCACAAGATTCACAAAAAATATGCTACCACATGAAAAACCGTTGGAACGTTATGAAACGTTCCACAATTCCACTCCAAGAAGAAATCACACTTTTTTTAAAGTATACTCCTTGTAAGTATATAAGCACATCTTTTCATAAACTTCAATGGTGTTTGCAATCTGTTTACAGCGCCATAAATCGGATATTTTTCTTCGAATAGAATCTCTTAATATATAGATACATTTTGGTTCGAAACGAAACGTCATTTTTATAACTGTACATCTAGGACTAACATCAATTATAATTCTATCTTAAGAACGTATAGACTATTTAATAATATAACACCATTTTGTAATATCAATTTATTTGTAATAAGTTACTTATAATAGTAATGAGTTAATTTTTTCGTTTAATAAATTCCCTTTCTTCTCTTCTGTAGGGCGATTCATACTCGATGAAGAACGTGTAGCGTTGTGATACAGTTTTCTTGCTGTTCAAATTTATGGGAATAGGTGGTGTATAAGCTACATCTTTCATGAATCTCCATAAAAAAAATCGCCAGGTGTTAGATCAAGGTACATCAGTGGCCAGAATTGAATTACCAGGTCGGCCTTGAACATTTAGGTGCCAATGAGCGTTCATTCACTTGAAAAACAAGCCAGTTTTGCAGCATTCTTAACACATGGATCAATAAGTCCCGAGACTAACCCATAGATGGCGCTCTTAGTAAACCAGTAACCACGTCTTTCTAGAGTACTAACCTTTGCTTGAAACGTGTCAAAATTTTAAGTCGATCGGACCAGAAACAGCTGAGTTATCGAGGTTGGAGTAAAGTCGTTTTGTAGTTTGTTTAAACAATGGAAAAAACCGAGTTTCGTGTTCTGATAAAACATTGTTTTTTAATGGGTAAAAGCACCACGCAAGCAAAACAATGGATTGAAAAATGTTACCCGGACTCTTGTCCATCAAAAGCAACGATTTGTCGGTGGTTTGCCGAGTTTAAACGTGGTCGTACCGACACAAATGACGCGGAACGCTCGGGTAGACCTGTGGAAGCCGTTACACCGGAAAATGTGAGTGAAGTGACAAAAATTATAATGAAGGATCGTAAAGTGAAGCTTCGTGAGATTGCTGAGATGACACAGATATCATATGGAAGTGTATTTACTATCCTTCATGAAAAATTGAGCATGAAAAAGGTTTTTTCCAAGTGGGTGCCGCGATTGCTTTCGATGGAACAAAAACAGCAACGAGTCGATGGTTCAGAAAGCTGTTTATCGCTATTTACTCGCAACAAAAAAGATTTCTTGCGTCGTTACGTGACCATGGACGAAACATGGATACATCACTACACTCCAGAGTCGAAGCAGCAGTCATCTGAGTGGCGCACAGCTGGCAAAAGCCGTCCGAAACGTCCGAAAACGCAGCAGTCAGCTGGCAAAGTCCTGGCGTCAGTTTTTTGGGATACACATGGCGTGATTTTCATTGACTACCTTGAAAAAGGTAAATCGATCAACAGTGATTATTATATTGACTTACTGGTGCGTTTGAAGGAGGAAATCGCAAAAAAACGACCGCATATGCAGAGAAAAAAAATCCTTTTTCACCAAGACAATCCACCCTGCCACAAGTTGATGAAAACAATGGCAAAATTGAACGAATTGGGTTTTGATCTGCTTCCCCACCCCCTATATTCGCCAGATTTAGCCCCCAGTGACTACTGGCTCTTTGCTGATCTTAAAAAAAATGCTCCAGGGAAAAAGATTTGGCTCAAATGAGGAGGTCATCGCTGAAACTGAAGCTTATTTTGAAGCGAAAGATAAATTTTTTTATAAACATGGTATTGAAAAATTGGAAAAGCGTTGGAACCATTGTATCACCCTAAAAGGTGATTATGTTGATGAATAAAAAAAAATTTGCAAAAAAAATGTTGTTTTCATTGTTAGTCTCGGGACTTACTGATCCATGTGTTAGATAGGTTACTTCACTAAAAATGTTTTTAATCGTTGCTAGCGATTTGGCACAAAACATTAAATTTCGGCTGTGCCTCTCATGTTCCAGTATTATATGGAAATTATATGACCCTATATTCAAACATTGTGTCTGCTGACTTTCTCATTTAAGCGAAATATCGCTCCATCACTAAAAATAATACACGGCTGAAACAATTCATCACCCATGTTTCGGAATACGCTGTCACAAAATTCTACCCTCTTTACTTTGTCGTTTGGCAATGAGCTCGTAACGGTTGCAAATGAAATTGCTTGTACATTAGCCGGCATCTTAGTACACGCCAAACACCTTTTTTGTGGTACACCAAGTTCTCTACATGTTCCACGAGTTGGTTCTGTTGGACCATTCTTAAAGCTCACTCTAATGTCCTGCACATTTCCTTTCGGTACATGTGATCAGCCCAAACTTTCTCCCTTACAAAAAGAGACAGTTTCATCCAACGACAAATACTCATTCTCATTATTGATCAAACGTTAAACTTATAACGAAATGCATGCTGCATCGCAATCGCGGACTCACTTTTACTGAATTTGCAAATACAAAGAATCTTTTATTACATAATAGCCATATCGTTCACAACTGACACTGCTGGGTGGTACAGGATTGCTCCAGTTGTAGTATTCGAAATTGTGTAGATCCTCTTTCAAATGAGAAAATTTAAATATAGCATTTGATACAGAAAATATCATTAATTGAAATTGTGTCCATCGGATCCATGGGTCTAACTTAAAAGTGATCATCGATTTTGAGAACTGATGTCATCCTTCCAATATTCCAACAGGTTTTGGAACTCACATAATATAAATTGCACAATCGCTAAAATTACAAAAGAAAATCCTAGGGTATTAAATCATTGCTCATGATTCAATAGCCTTGTATTTTTTGATCAGGTTTGAGTAAAATTTGAACCATTTTTCAGCATTTGGTATCATTTCACGTCACAAAGTACACGATGCCATAAGGTTGACACCATGTAGGGCACAAATATGTTTAGAACGAAATGGTTAATTGTTTAACCATTGTTTTTTCTTTCGTGTTTCACAGACTACTTATTATTGACTCCATCTGAATTTTGAAGAGTTTTCCGTATTTGCGAGATATCAAAGAAATATCGAGACAATTCTTTATACTCAATGGAGGACCATGCCCGTAGACTTGCTGTCTCTGTTAAAGACCTAGGAGTTACTTTTGCCTCAAATTAGTCTCTCATGGTGCATGCACAATTTAGATGACCATAAAATGTATCCTTGATTACCAATCTACAAATTTGGAAATCGAGAAAATAGATATTTACTTATTAAGTTAGAATTGTACGTTGAGGTACATATTAGTATTCTCAATCAAAGGTGAATCATCAAGTCTATTTTCTAAGTCACACTAAATTCAAATACACTATCTAGCGTTTCGTTAACAATATAAAACTAGTAGGTGTAGCGCCTAAATTACCGCACCAGACCATAAAACTAAACACACCTGATGCTTTCTTTAACACGTATGTTTTTGTTTCGTAAAAGTGAACATTGTATCGATTGAAAAGATTATTACTTGTAGATTTGCTTTTGCCGTGCCATGAAATCGTAGCAGGGAAATTATCCATATTCTCACATTGGTTAATATACCATTGCTAAAATTATAATATTCTCCCTTGATCTCCATATCTAAGTGTATATGTGACGCTTTATTATTATTGTTTTGTTATAATTATTATTCTTTTTTACTAGAGTTTTCTAAATACCAGGATTATATTCAGATATTGAAGAATTTTTATTAGTACATTGCAGAACATTTAGTTCTGCGTCTACATTTATTAATTTCGTATTTCTAGTAAGTTTGTAAAACAAACTATATTCTTCTAAATTGATTTCCTAATTTCTGTTCTTACAAGAACTGGATTGCCTTCTTTTAGGATACAACATCATGTACATTCGTTCAGTTTTTATAACACGAAAAAATATAGTATTAGTACTAAATAAGACCATGGTTATCACAATTACAACAATACTCTGGGAAGCATAACAAAATTTTCAATAATTGCATTATGCTAAATAAGCACTCACATAAAGAACGCCGACATGTTATTGAATTTTAATTAGTGGAAACCACTATATTTTGTTTAATAGACATGTGTAGTACTATCAAATTTAATCGCTGCGTGTTACAAGAAGAAAGGAAAATTTACATGTGACAGTGCAGGTGCTAGAAATGCAACACAACGTGTTCACCAACATATGTACGGAAGGTAGAATTACAATGGATATTTTATACTGTTTACTCCAGATGCTTAATGACAAAATCACGATAAATTCAATCAAATTGAAAAGAAATACATTGAAAATTACTTTACGAATACGAAGAATATTTATTTTGAATTAAAACGTGTACATTCACGAAAGTTTTCATATTAGCTAGCAATGGAAAAGTCAAAATATAAATACAGTCTGTTGTAATCAAAAACGCATATTTATTGTATGTACTTATGATGGTGTTCATAAGTACTTAAGCCTACTACATAAAATTTCACAATATTTCGAAACAAAGTTTAATTTATTTAATGTAATCTCCAGTTTACATATTGAGCTAAAAGTTCATGAATTTAAGTGACTCTATGCGCTTTAAAAAGATTCTTTGTTTTGGTCTGTAAACAATTCTTCAACGACATATACAATTTATCGAAAATCTTCAAATGTTTTTGAGTTTTGCGAACAAATAATAGTAACGGTGCTAAATCCGGAAAATAGATTGGGTGGTAAACCATTTCAATAGCAATTTTATTAATTGGAAAGTTTTTCCCAATAATAACATAAAAGTTTTCATACAAGTTTGATAATTGGCAGGAAATCGTTACAGCTAAGGTAGGAGATGTGCTACCGCATCCACCATTTTGCCAGTTCTAGGCATACTCTGATTATCATATGTCCTGATTTTTACAGTCAATTGGCTAAAAATTTTTGCCAGTTACTGTAAGAAAGATGGGCCAAAGTGACTAATTGAATAAAATACTTAAATACTATAAAAGATTTGTTGCACATTCATTTCCTTTAGAAACAAAACGGAACTACTTCCGAACAATCCGACATATCGCAAAATTTATATAAAGAAATTTCTTCCGCATCAATCAGTATATATTCACTTAACGCTATTAACATATCTGTTACTTTGGACAATAATTTATAGAATCCCTGGACACTCAATTTAATGACAGTACATAGTGGCGGGCAGAAGTATTGAAACATGTACACCCAGCATGAAAAAATGTCAATCATACCCTCAAAACGTGCGTATTTAGAACGATTTGCAATCTGTTTCCACAACTCCGATAACGAGTATGTTTGTTTATAATCACGTATCATTTCTATTTTTAAATAAAGATTTAAAGCGACATTTTATTTGCATATATGTATACATGCATATTCAAAAAACATTATAAAACTTTTAAGAAAATAATTTCTAATTTGCATATGGTATCTATTTTTAAATATATTACCATAATATTACTATGATCACACATATGGTACCACAAAAGTCCTTTTAGTTCCAATAAAGCATATTATAGAAGGAACATATTCATTGAGGTTTAAATAACTTGTGCTATTTGAACGATCCACAAAAAAAGTCGAATTATGCCCCCAAAGTTCTACACCACATTAAAAATTAGTTCGTTTTACTGATACGACTCATTACAGCCACTAAAGATTTCCTACAGATTAATAGTGTATATTATGAAAACTTACTTCCATTGGTATTTAGTATAAGATTTCAATCGTTATAGTCATAAATTTACTTTTGATCAATAACGCTAAATTGACGTATAATATATTCATTTGTTTTTCCATTGCAATTTTCATTAATTTTTGAAAGACAACTTAAACCAGGCTGCGCTGACAAGGCTATTTATTAAATTTTTAGAACGCTACCGAAAGCCACAGTCTGTAAATCGCTTTCAAATTCTTTTTCTAAAATGCCCTAATACGTTCTATTCGATTAGGGGATACGAAAAATATAACAATTAAATTAGCTACAACAATTCATCTTAAAAGATGTTTCAAGCGAAATTCTGTTTTAACTCTCCCTATGATGTGAAATTTAATTTTCTTTCCTTTTCTGTCAAAAACTTAGTCTCTAGATCCTTTAAGATATATTTTCCGCTAAAGATAACCTCCATAAGAGGTAATCTAATATGGAAACATGCAGAACATTAAATTTAATCTTTTCGGGGAAGTCGGCAATTCTCCTCTAATGAAGAAATTATATACTTATTTAAAAATTCTAAGTTCTTTAACCATTTCGAGATTTTTCTATAACTGAAGGCCTGCTTCTTCATATACCAACTCAAACATTAAGCCTTCTAAGATGTTACGTATGCGCGTCTAGTGAAGACTACTCTGTGTTTAATAACGACAGTTTTGTCTATGAATACTACGATTCACACAAAAGCTTGCCCTATTAGAAAACACTCCATTATTTACAAAATTGTTATCACGGTTGCAAATGTTCATCATTTTTTCACAAAACTGTTACCTTCTGGTGAAATCATCATGAGGCAGTTTTTGAAAGAGGTGAATTTTGTAAGGATGACTTTTTTTGTTAAGATTTCTTCCTATTGAACGGTGACTAATATGTCTTCGCGCCAGCTCGTTCCTGGATAAATGAGAATTTTTCTTTAAAGATATGGCAACATCTAGCGCCTTATTCTCATTTGTAACAGATTTTGTACGTAAGTTTTTTAAAAGTTGCACACATTGCCATTTACATATGTTGTACTCCTCGAAGATTTTGGCAACAAGAGAACGTGAAATTGGTTGCCAATTGAAATTTGTAATAATAAAAAGCAAAAATTTCTTGATGAATTCTTGTCTTAACATCAAGTCCATGTATTTTTTCTTTCATTTAATTCAAACATTATTGGCAAACAACAATTTGTTAATGATAATAATAATAATAATCTTTAATGTCCAAAAGACAACAATCCATTTACAGGACGCATTACTAAAAATTAAGAATAATAAGTGCAATTAATTTAATATAAGAAAAATACGAAACTAAATCTACAATAAATGTTGATTAATGTTGTATCAGAAAGGGATGCAAGTATAATCCATTGGAATTTCTGCACATACTACTGTGGGCAAAAAATAGTAAGACTTTTTAATTTAAATTTCGCGCGAAAACCCATTCGTCGAAATATTTTTTTCTAGGTTGGCATGACTGTCAGTGACATATGTGCCAAATGTTACATCAAAATAATCATTAGTGTTTAGTATACGCTTGTCTTTCTGAAGTACAAAAAGTGCATTCGGCGATTTTTACAATGAGTGAAATTATTCAACAAAGAAGTTCCATTAAATTTTGTGTACGGAATAAAATTTCTGGTGCCGAAACGTTTGAAATGTTGCAAAAGGCCTTCGGTGATAATTGTTTGTCGCGCGCAAGTGTTTTTGATTGGTACAAATTATTCAAAGAGGAACGAGAACGCGTTGATGACGAACCACGTCGGTCATCAACATCAACTGATGATCAACACGTCAATAGAATCAAGGAATTGGTACTTGAGAATCGACGATTAACAGTCAGAGACCTTACTGCCATCGTTGGGATATCGGTTGGATCAGTGAAAACCATTTTGGAAGATCATTTGGACCTAGGAAAAGTGAAAGCACCATTTGTTCCAAAATCACTTAATTTTTTCGAAAAACAGCGTCGCGTTGACGTCTATGAAACAATGCTTTCCGACTATCAAGACAAAATGAAAGGCATCATAACTGGAGATGAGACTTGGATCTACGCTTATGACCCGGAAACAGACGATCAATCGGCCGAATATCGTATCAAAGGTGAGCCAAAGCGCATAAAACCACGTCAAAGCAAGTCAAAAATCAGGATTATGTTGACAGTTTTCTTCGATTATCGAGGTGTGGTGGACTCCGAATTCCTTCCGACCGGCCAAACTGTCAACAAAGAATACTATTTGAGTGTTATGCGTCGTTTGCGCAATGCTATTCGTAAAAAGAGGCCAGAATTATGGGCCGACAACTCTTGATTTTTGCACCACGATAATGCACCGTCGCATACTGCATTAATACTTCGTGAGTTTTTCGCTAAATTTTCAACCAATATCGTGCCGCAACCACCGTAGTCGCCTGATTTAGCTCCGTGTGACTTCTGGCTATTCAGCAAACTCAAACGAGCGCTCCGGGTAAACCGTTTTGAGTCAATTAAAGACATTAAACGTGAATCGCTACGCGCATTGAAGGCTATTCCTGAAATTGACTTTAACAATTGAAAAAGTTGCCGACGATCTAGTATCAAACCTAGGTATGAGGAAATCAATTTAGACAATAGCTCAGTAGAATCAAAAAAATTGTTAATTAATTTAAAAAGAAAACCACCATTAGCTTTTTCTATGCGTATACGAAAGGATTCGAAATTATGTCTAGTAAATAGACCCTCATATGTCGTATCAAAGGCAGGATAATGTCCATCAATCCTATAAGATAAATATTTCATAAATCTTTTCTGAACAAGTTCCAGGATTAACTGCTGGTAATGATAATGCGGGTACCACACAACTGAAGCGTATTCCATTTTGAACCGGACAAGAGAACAATAAAGAATTTTCAAAGTGTGCAGGTTTCTAAAACCCTTGCAGGACCGAATAAGGAACCCTTCTGGAAGCATATGTATGTCACTTATATGCTTAGAAAAGCTGAGGTGCAAGTCGAACATGATAATGATGATCATGATACTTTTATTAAAGTAGATGCTATAAACTACTAAGTGACTTGGTGACAAAATTGGAGTAATAACAAAAAAAATATGCTTTTTATTCTTTGTAAGAAAAGAAGAAATAAAAGAAAGAATACTTAACATTTCGAATTTGGTTTCGACTTAAACAATCATACTAAAGTATCAAGAGAGAATACCGAGAGATCAAAACTTTTTCTTTGCATATAATTCCAAGTTCAATACTTTAGATCCAAGTGTTATAGTTTGATGAAGTTGTGCTATCGAGGGGAGTTTCAAAATGTAACAAAGAATTTTCCAAGTCTAAGATTTTGTTTCAATATCTTTATTAACTTCACTGATATTTACCTGGCCTGTCACTGTATATTTAATAGTATGGCTTTAATGGAAAAAAAAAAATAAATAATAGAAGATACTCGAGCATTTTATACCTCTAGTGTCTTCACAAAGAAAGCCTTACTACTGTTTCTACAATTAGTATAGTAATACAAATTGATTCTGAAATGTAACACCAGAAGCTATTTTCTATTTTAGTATCGCCCTGATAATTTAGTTCTTAATAGGAAATAAAAATTTTGAAGCCTTGCTTATTCTTTAGAATGATTGAAATATCAATGATGCTTAGTTTCATCCTGCTGAAAAAATTAGTTGAGCCAAATTTTTGCCACTATTACTCTCATAATAATTAAAAATCGCAGATGAATATTGCGGAATAAATCGTGAAGATTAATTAATTTCAAACCAAGTGTTTATTACTCATCTAATTAGCGTAAGATCATATTTACGCTTTCATTGTTACTATACATTTAAACCACAATTATACATATAACGGAAGACAGGTTACATTTAGTCTATGAAGTGTTGTATGAAACTTGAAACTAAACTGAGTTGAAAACAGAGTACCGTGTTTACACGCTACAACGAATTTATATATCCTAACATTTAAATAAAATTTCAACAGAGAATCATATATTCTACTACGTGTGGAATATAGATGGCAATTACATATAAAATTTTTGAGTCAGATATAATTCTATATGATAGGTCGATGAACTTACTGTAAACACGATGTATTGAAACCTCTTTAAAGTTTCAATTTATATTACGCCCTTAATGAACATACTTGCCCGTTGAATATCCATGATCTCCAGTTGATTGCTTTTTTTACCTAATGCTTATTCCAGTTTTGAATCTCGATGGAATTTAATGTAAATATAGAGAATACACTGGATTACGAGAGGAACTAGAAAAGTTTTCTACCTAACGATGAAAAAGATCTACGATATTTTAATATAATCGATCTTCTTTTATTATATAAAAAGAAGTCCGGCGCAGCAAAAGCCGAATTATATGGTGGATATTCCTGTTCAAAGAAGTTACACTCCTAAAGGATTAGTGCATTAGTCTGAAGAAGGAGAAACTTTTCAAGACGCGAAACTGGAGGTTTTTAGATAACAGCCGTATTTATTCTTTTTATTGTATTACCACAGATGACTGCCGCTATTGTAATTCCTTTTGACATGTAATAGGATAGATTTAGATAATGCGATGAGGATCTCATTAAACCATGATAAGCTGAAATATGTCGGAGTGTTAATTTTACTCGCTTTCTTATATAAGGTAAGTTTCGGTAATGGTTTAAAAAAATAAATTTCACATTTTCGAATTGTATAAAGATTGATTTTGTTGGTCTAAATTTCTGCTCATTCATTGGTAGGAAATGAAGATATTTCTCTTTGAACATACAAGTAAAGATCATGCGATGAGGATCTCATTAAATCATGAGAAGCTGAAATATGTCGTGGTGTTAATTTTACTCGCTTTCTTATCTGAGATAAGTTTCGGTCGTGGTTCACAATTTAAATTTAAATTTCGCATTTTCGAATTGTATAAAGATTGATTCTGATTCTTACACCGGCCCGCTGTAAAATTTGATCCGGCCCGCGAGATATTGTCGTATTATTTCCTGTCTGATATCTATCGCTAAAAATTATGAACACTACTTTAAAACACTACTTTTAAACGCGTATTTGCACATTAAAGTTTGGCCCACAACATGTCAAAGGTTGCCCGTATCTGATGTGTACCATGCTTTTTTCTATTCATTATTTTGGTTTCCCTTCCACTAACATCAATATTTTTATTTTCTTTTTGGATCGGACGATCAGCATTGACGTTTACTGCTTTGCTATCAAGTCTGTAGTTCCTATACTGCCTTGTATTAAAACTTCTTCCAGTGTTAAGTTAATGAGAATTGTAGATATTGAATCGCCTCATCTCAATTCATTTTTACATTTAATTTTTTCAACAAACCTAGTACCATTATTATTTTGTTCTCATAGTCATTTATGTTAATCTCCTGAGCTTTTTTGATACTTCATGTTTATGGAATATATGTCAAAATTTAACTAAAATTTAATATTAATTCTTAGACCACTTGTAACTCTTTTCCTGACTTAAATGAGGTATATAAAATTTTAAATGTTTAGCAAAGTTATTCTTCTAATTCATAGATACTTAATTGTATCCGATGAACTGTAATATATCTGTCATATTGAGGCAATTTGAACTAAACCTCCTATCCAGTTAGTACATTCTGCACAAGAATTCATAAAAATAAAATTTTATTCGCCCGTTCTAATAGTGGTATATTGCTACCCGATCGAAGACCACTCACTCTCTGGTCCGATCAAATATCAAAGATTAAGGGAGACAGATGGAGAGTGGAAGCGGTGGCGGTAGAAAGCGAATAGGGTTTGCAGACGTATGGTCCACGTGACTTGGAAGTCTTATCTCACACGCGAACTGAGTTACAAACGAACCAACGTCGACACCGCAAACACGAGCCCCTAAACTTTCACACTTAGTGAGCCCTCGAAATAGTAACACGATATCTAGATAAGAAGCTGCTTTGCTGTAATCGACAGAGTTTCGTCCTATTTATATTGCAGTAACGATAATGCAATTAGATTTAGTCCATCTGATAATGCAAGTGCTATTAATTCCAGATGTTTCAAATAATATTTATATTTGCTAGTTGATTGCAATTCTTCAAAATGTGTACTATACGACCATATGACTAGTAAATATTAAGATTTTGTAGTAGTCGTTGTTTAAGTATGATTAAATTTGAAAGTATAAAAAACGTTTGCCAAAGAATTAAAAAACTGTAAAGATATCTTATTAGTCATGCGAATGAACCTATTTCTCAGCTCACATTCGTAACAAATTTTCATTTGATTTCACCTATATCAAAGAGTTTATTAAGTTAAAATAAAATATTCGATACAAAAATAATACACTAAAAAGAACGTCTCAGAATAAACAGCATTTTGAAGTTGTCAGCGACAGTAACAGCGTCTCAGAGTTTTTGACGAGAAGGAAAATGTTGAAACTCCTTTCCAATTAAGTATTACTCCTGGGAAGGCTTTTCAGCAACAAATATTCATAATGTCATTAAGAATGTCTGAACAACTAGGCACCGTCACCTTCAACTATTGACAAATAGGTTTATGAGTTCAAATGTGGTCATATAACCTCTAAAAGTTCACCACGTAGTGGGCATTCCAAATCTGCCACTACGCCGAAAATTGTTGAAATAGGTAATTGTAAACAAGTTGTATTTTGAATAACTGGCTATACAGGGGGCGTTCGTCAGACGCGAATCGCGAACCTCAATATATTTCGAAATAAACTGTTCAGTACCTTCTAAAAAATTACTTTCTTTTTTATCTGAAAAATGTACGTTTATTGCCCCCTTGAGCTCTTCATCACCTGAAGATCGCTTCCCATGAAGGTCTCGTGGATCAGGCTTGTCGTTAAGAAGTAACACATCCGCGGTCAGTTTATTTCACCTTCTTTCTTTAATTGCTTCTCTTAAATTCTGCAAAGTGGTAACATAAGATGCGGCGTTTATGGTGTCACATTTTTTCACATATTCGATCAACAAAATACCTTTCAAGCATCAAACAACTGTGGTCATGACTTTTCCAGCAGACAGAGTGACTTTCGTTTCTTTTGAAGGGCATATACCTTTCCTGTACCACTGCATGAATTCCTGCTTACTTTCAGAGTCATAGCGATGAACCCATGTTTCATCTCCAGTAACAATTCGGTTGAAAATACTTGATGAATCTTTACCATAGAGCTCTAAAAATTCTCTATAGTACTCGACTAGCGCTTGTTTCTGAGACGCCACGAGCATTCACCTCTTCCACTGACTTTTGAAAGGTTAACAAGATTATGAAGAATAATGCGCATGGTACGTATGTCACGTCTGCTAACATTCTAACCTTCCGGAAATCCTCCAGTATAAGCCGCTCAAAATTTTTTACATTTTCTTCCGAAGCGGCAGTAACCGGTTTGCCCGAGCGAGGATAGTTTTCAATTCTCTCTTTGCCCCTTTTAAATTCACTTGATCACTTTTGAACTGTAGATAATGAAGGTGTAGAATATTTGTAAACGACCACCATCTCTTCGTCAATGACATTTTCCTTGTTTCGTAATGATTTTAATATAGTGCGGTACTGGATTTTCTTCATTTTCGCGTTAGCTCGTTCTGATCTTTCTTAACCAAGAATTACTAGCGAATTAATGATCACAACTACTTGAATTTTTATATTTACACTCTCGGATAATGTCTTTATCTAATGAGTTAATTACCATCATTGGTCAATTATTCTGTTATCGAGAATACATTGATGGTTCCTCGTATATCGCGAATGATATTATTTCATGATAGTCGTGTTTCTTAGGGGTTTTTACAAACTTTGTATTTTAATTTTAGTTTTTATAATGAACAGTGACATTTTGCAGGTTAAGCATTTCTTGTCGAAAACGTATCTACAATTATGTATGCATATAATAATTTATGATTGCTTCACTTTCTAAATCACCATTGATAAATTTGGAATTTTTGTACCAGTTTATCCTATGTATTGTGCGCTTAATACTAATTATATTTTGGTATTAATTAAAACGTTTTTCGAAAATACTTAAACAATTATAACTAGATGAATATATCTAATACCTCCCCCTTGGAAATTTAAATACTAAAATAATATTATACACTTCGAACTTTACAATAGGTCATCGCATACATTGCCTATATTGACACCGTTACACGTTGATATGGGTTATTGTTTCGTGCGAAGCTGTCTTTATCATATTATTGAATATTCCGATAATCAACTAGCAAGTTAACCTCACGAAATTATCTGATATAATGACCTTATATGTATCTCTAATTATGTCCATGCAATGCTGGTAATACCCTTGTCACTAAAGTTTGTTAATCAATACTGATGTTCTACTTCAGTATTCCATTTTTTTTTCTATTCTTTCTTTCAATATACACATATATTGCTATAATTTGCACTGTGGAGTGTATAGGAATTAAAAATTTCAAATTATAGAAAAATCTTATTTATCTTCTCTGTATTTCTAAAAAGTATATACTTATGCTCTTATAGCTCTGTTTAAATTTATATTTCTCAATGTAAGTTCTTTTATGAAACAAGGTTTAGCACCCGAATTGATTAGATAATTTATAAATTTAAAATAAATATCCTCACATTCATAATTAGAAAATTTCAACATTATTAAAAAACTCAATCAATTAACAAGTAAATTACCTTCAAAAAATACAATTATAAAATTAAAGAAGGAAAACTACAGATGTTGAAGTCTTCATTAACACTTTTAAATTGAGTTACTTAAACAAATGCTATTGTACGAATGAATGTCACCTGACAAATACGCATCAACAGGTCCATATATTATTTTAAATTAAATTAAAATTATGAAATTATCAACTTTCATCACAGGGTTTTCAACTGGCTCCATTTATAAAGTTTTAAAACGGACTAGTACAGGTTAAACAGCTTTGTTTGGTTACTCACCATATCTATGATTACTAAATTTCCTAATTTTGAACCTTAATTATTATAATTAATATTAAATCCAATTTAAATACACAAACTTCGGAGGTATCAACCACTATTTTTGCATAATTTACTCACTCTTTATATCTTAAAAGAAAAATAATTTTCAAAACTTTTATTTATAATTAAGAGAAAATTTTAAGAAAAGTTCTATAAAATCAAATAATAAATTGTGAAATTATTAAAATTTTTAACAATCCAAAGATAGCAGAAACAACATCAGTATTTCTACATTGTGAAAAGGTATTTGTAACAAAAATATATTAAACTAAAGTAGCAGTTGTTCGCTAAAATATGTTTGTGCTATTATCAAATTTATTGCATATACTAATTTGTTTTTTTAGGTCTCTATTTTACTGTTTATAGCAATAAGTTCTGGATTGAAGTTTATATTATTAAAGCTTAATGATGAAATTTTGCTACCTATTCCTATTATTGTTCTGTGAAAAGTACTGCTTGTAATAATTAGAAAATATATTATGACATTTTTTTGCTTGTTTATTGTGTGCATTTTTAATATTAATGATTGTTTTTATTATTATCAGTCAATTAATATTATATTATCATTTTTATTCTACTACGGTGACGAAGTACTTGAGATGTATACGACACACAACAAGAACAGATAGAAAAAAAAATAAACAAGTAGAAAGAAAAAGAGTACAATATCAGTCGTATACAGTCCGAGCTCATGTATTTTCGCACTAACAAATCTTCGCCATGATAATATTAATAATAATAATTTTCATTTCACCCAACAGCAAATTATAGAAAAGTTTTAAAAAATTTCAATTTAAAAAGGAAAAAATAAACACACACTACCAACTAAATGCAACAAATTAGATATATTAAAGACGTTTTCTTTTCTTTTTTAACTTGGTTCTTCCATTCTTACTTTAAATTTTATTCTTCGATCTTTGACCATAAGAAATAATAATACCTAATGGTCGAAAACTGAAACACGCCAGAATAAAATTTAATATATCAAAGTATAGACAATAGACGTTGAAACAAATTTAAAAGTACATGTAGAAACAAAAATAAGGTATAGTTAATAAAAACTAAAGTCAAAGGAATGAACAAAATGTAAGAGCTTTTCTAAGGATTCAAAATACATTTCTGGAAATAAATTACTTGTATTAACTTGTATTATAGTACAGCAGTCCCACGTATGGTCAAGCCTGCACTAGCAATAACCATAAAATAACTACCGAAATCTACTGTCTAATAAAGAAGTTATTTCAATTAGTCATCTTTCCCAATGAGACACCTACCTCAGACTATACCTAAGTATATTCGTTGATAAATAAGAAAAAACTGGAAAATAAGAAACTTACCACTTAAATTTCCACCGTAATCTATACAAAAATATTTAGATTTACGAGGATAGTTCGACAAGTAGTGAGAATGGAAAAGAAAAACGAATTTTTTAAATACAAAATAATTTTTATTTTTCAATATATTCTTCTAAAAGAGCAAGCAATACATTTATTCCAACGGTGCTCCAATGCCCTTATGCCATCTCTAAAATGCGATTCTGGAAGGCTTGAAAAATACTCTTTTACGAAGATGATAAGCTCGTCGTTAGAAGAAAATTTCTTTCCACCTAGTGCCGTTTTCAATTTTGGAAAAAGGTGGAAGTCGGAGGGGGCTAGATCCGGCTAATAAGGCGCATGCGGTACTAATTGGAAATGCAACACGTGGATTTTGGACATCGCAACTGTGCTGGTATGCGAGGAAGCGTTGTCTTGGTGAAACAGAAGCTTTTTCTTTACAATTCCTGGCCGTTTAGCACGAATCTCTACATTTAATTTTTGTAGAAGTTCTGCACAATATTGTCCGTTTATTGTGGCACCTTTGTGAAGGTAATCAATGAGCAAAATGCCCTTTGAATCCCAAAAAATTGATGCCATCACCTTGTTTGCCGATAAAGTGGTTTTCGCTTTCTTTGGAGGTGCAGAACCACGTTCAAACCATTGTTTCGGCTGTTGTTTAGTTTTGGATGTACTGTAGTGTATCCAAGTTTCATCGCAAGTAACAAATCGCCTACAAAAATCAACCGGATTTCGCTTATAAAGGTCCAAACACTCATTGGAAATGCGCAAACGAGTGAACATTTGATCGGTCGCAAGTAATCGCGGCACCCATCTTGCCGAAAGCTTGGAAAGGCCCAATTCTTTCGTTAAAATGTGGTGTACGCGTTCTGTTGAAATGTTTACCATGTCTGCTATCTCTCTCACTTTGAGTCGTCGATCTTGCGAAATAGTATTATAGATTTTTATAATAATTTCCTTAGAAGTCACGATTTTGAGTGCTCCAGAGCGCGCTTCATCAACACAGCTTGTTCTACCACGTTTAAATTCATTTACCCATCTACTTATTGCGGCTAATGATGGAGCAGATTCACCTAATGTTTCTCGTAACTCATCTTTTATTTCGCTAGCTTGCATACCCTTAATTACGAAGTATTTAATCACCGCACGATACTATGCTTTTTCCATTTTAAAAAAACGACGTGTTACTTCTTTTTCAGTCGGCTGTCAAAAATAAACTAATCAACCGTTTTGTCTAAATATCGGAATGTAAACATATAAATAGGCAACCTAAATTACAGTGCATTTGTTTTATCAATTAGAACGCCACCTATGTGTCATTCTCACTACTTGTCGAACTATCCTCGTATACTCAAGACATTAACATTTGTGTTTCGTTGTTTTTATTATTTTGGTATTCCTGTAACCTTTGGAAATATGGTTAAATGTACTGTGATTGGCTAGCTGCTACTTATCCATCTGATATCTACCATCTGACGAAGCAAATAAATAGAGGGTTTGCATTGCAGTACTAAGGAATTATTTTTTGTATATATTGAACATTGTACTCCTGATATTCGAAGTTCCGATTTAATTTCATTGGCAACTATTATTGTTAATTTTAGTATTTATTTTTACGTTTTTCTTTACTTCATTTCTTAGAATAAGAAACGCAAATTAAAGCGAATCTGTTCATTCTAATATACCATAAAAAGATGTTACGAATAGTGCGAGTAAAGTTACAAAGAGATTAATATTGCTTTACAATTTTATAAGAATGAATAGGAAGTTTCTCAATATTTCAAATAACCTAAAGATTTTAATAAAGGCTCAATTCTTTGTTAGTTTAATAGTTACTCCAAATTGATTTTTTTTTCTGTGAAACTATCCGAAATTAAAATAATTAAATGTATTCTTCCAAACTAAAGAGTCTCGTAAAATAGCTTCTACTTCTCATTTATTTTTATTAGAAAGCAAACAGGGTGCTAGTTTCGTTTTTTTTTCTTTAGATGCAAACACGAGCGCTTTCTGGTTAAATAGATTAATAAAACTTTTATCTGATGAACAAAACCTGGTCGGTACCTTTGTATCTTTTTCAGGTCAAGCAATTTAATTGACAATTAAAACGCCAACCCGCGCTCTCCTGCCAACCCTTCCCTGATACTTAATTTGCTTATAAAAATACAGGTAGCACCCGTGCCGTTGCGTTGTCTACCGTTTAAAATTCTCCAGTGCGTATTAGAATTACTCCGTAACTTAATACCGGGAAAAAACGAAAAAAAAATTTTAAATCTGTCATTGGAGTCACCTGTCGCATATGTTGTGACCATTTTTTTTTCCCTTTAATAACTCGAGTTCGCCTGACGCGTAATCACAGAAGGCCTTCGCATGGCCATATGGCAACTACAGATTTCGTAAATAACAGTGATTTTGTTAGCATTAGCCATACTGCAGTGTATAAAGCAAGGATAACCGTAGAAATTACTTATCCAATGCTAAGTAGAAGATATATATTTTCTTATTTTTTGATATCAAACAGCGAACATCGAATGAAATTGCAACGATAAATTTTAGTGTTTATTCAGTCCTATCTGACAATTATTAAATATGAAATTGTAAAAAAAAAACAGTTTTAGAAAAAAATTGGTATTACTTTCTTCCTTAAGTGCAAAAATAAGATTTAAGAAATCTAAAAAAATCTAGTTTCTGTCATAAGTATTTGAGAACGAATGATTTATATTTATTAAATTGCTCTCTCTCTCTCTTTTATTTCTGTTTCATATTAAACATGTGTAACTTCCATTTCATGTAACATAAATAGATAAATGAAGTATATCTATGATTATACAGGCGTTTTTTTTATTTTTTGTACGGGGATCTCGGAAACTACAACAGATACAGATTTGGTTAAGTTGAGAAAGAATTTTAATTTGACGAACTTGACTTAGGACCGACCGCTGTTGTATTTCAGCAAAAGTTCACAGCTTGCTAGATATTTGCAGAAAACTAAATTGCTCTTTAGCCTTCTATAATTACTTAGTATTGAATATAGAGAAGGATTGGAAGGGAAAAGTTCTAAGGTAGCTATATTCTTACCAATTGGTGTTAGTTAATCTTTTATCGGATTTGCTCGTTTTGTATTATAACCCCAACTTTTTGTTATCATTTCATTGAAAAGGGTTTATTTTTGCCGCTCCAAAAGGGTACCATTTTATATGGTCATTATATACAATATTATAAATGAGTTATAGCAATTTAGTTTCTTTGTGATTGCAAACAGAGTCAGTTTTTAAAAAATTGAATAAACAGATGTTTAAACATAATTCAAGGTGTTCATTACTAAAATAATTATTCAGTCACTGCCTCGTGTAGTAGTGGTTTCGTTATGTCCAAAATTCTCCAAAGTTATCGAATCTTTAAATGTAGGTAGTGAAGGTTGATGTCGATAAAAAAAATCCGAAAATAGCATACTGCAGCTCTCTGACGATTTTTATTACAATCAATATTACAAATAGTCATATCATATTCTTCAAGTTTAGCAAAATTAATGGCTCGATGACACAATAAACGTTTACAAAAATCAATAAATATAAAGCTAATGTCAAAATATATGTGTAAAGTCTAAACTAACAACTAATTTCACGGCCAACTCTGATCAGTGAAGTGACTTATGAGTGTAATATATATCAAGTCCGTTTTTGTGTACTGCTTTGTTGTAACCAACTATCCTTAAGGGTAAAGATAACCAAAAATATTTATGACGTAATAACATAATAATCATCTGAAGTGGTATATTTTTGTAATTGGAATAATAAAATGAAGTCATATGGGCGTCACAAAAAAAACAAACTTTGAATCATAACCCAAAAAGGACAAGTACAATAAAAAATTACTTACGTTAGGATTCTTGCGTTTCAACTTTTCTCTAAATTCAATAATAAAGTATTTATACGAGGTTGAAGAAAATAATTTCAAATATGTATGGTGAATAATAATTCCAAAGCTTCCTATTTATTTCTTTAATATTTAGTATTAAATATTTAAGCAAACTTGGTTTAAGCAGACCATTGAAAACAGCGAAGAAAATAGAAAAAGGCAACATGTTAAGGTGTACTTCTAATAGAAGAAAAGTTACAGTAATGTTTTTCTTATGTTTTATTATTGGTTTTACAAGACCAGTTATATAACGAAGGGGAACTAAACGAAAAAAAATCCTTAAGTTACTATTTGATCAATCAGTGGCGAAAGCAATTATTAACAAATTACTAATTTATTCAACGTACGGCTTGTATACGAAAAAAAGAATATACTTTAATTATAGACATTACTGTACACTTCCCAATTGGTGGATCATGTATCAAGAAAATTACGAACTCTATATATGAAGAGACGTTCTGTACCAAGATGTCTTAGTATAGCCTACGAATTGCACGCTTTTCTTCAAGAAATATTGTATTAACATAAAATAGGAAATCTTTAAAAGAAAAAAATTCTGGAAGAAATAACTTGAACTTAAGCACCAAGAAAGTATAATACAGATTGAAATATGTCAAAAAAATTAAATTCGTTTTCTCAATTATCATTAATAGAATATAACAGTCAATTATTTCTTCAAAATTTTAGTCTCTTTAAGCCCTTTTTTGTTTGTAGATACACGTGAATTTAATGTAATTGATTGGTAACTTCATAAAGATTATTTTATTTTTCAAAGCTAGTTACGGCTGTTTTAGTTCTTTATTTAATATTTATTAAATACCCGATAAGGTAATTAAAATCTCACGTAAATTCTAATTTATTAATTTTGGTTTATAAATTTAAGAACTAACAATCGTTATAGGGATACGTTAATGGGATATAATTTATAATTCTTTTCTATGGTTTATTAATTAATGCTAAACAACTAAATACATAAAACAGTTCTAGAAATGACGTTGATGCTGAACAATGCACGGCAAATGATTAAGAATTTTGGATACAAACAAGTCCTAAGAGGTTTTATCAGTGCTTTATTTAACAAATACAGACTTGTTTTGAAGTATTAGTTAAGCTATTATGGAAAACATAAATTCTCATCCATGGCAAGATAATCTTAAAACATTCAAAATCGTTCAAAGACTGGGTCAAGTATTTATCCCAATTACAGAATTGAAAAAGGTACTGCTTCTTATTAGGTCAATAGATTGAAAACTGCCAGAACATCCCTAGAAATTGATTGTCGTAGCAAACTTGTCGAACAATGCACTATAAACTATACTAACATCACTATTTATGAAGATAACGCAGCTATTGGTATTGGTACACTTCAAATTCATGGTATTCTGTACGAACAAGGTTTCAACTCATTGAATACTTTTTAAAGCCAGAGCAGAAACTTCACAGACCTGAAACTTCGTCATGTAACCTTCTATGAACTATATCAGGTCAAATTTTTTTTCTACTAGTCTTTTGTATACTTACACAGACATCATCCTGTATAGGCATGCGTCCTTCACGAAATTCTTTATCTCGTCGTCATACGATTGTAAGAGATCCTAAACACAGATCAAGATAATGCCTTTTTACTAAACCAGTTTTAAAATAGTAGTTAGGCAATGCTATGGATTTCAGGTATACAGAGTATCTCAAAATTTCCGCGAAACTTCTTGCCGAGCTTTTATTTATGCGTTGCGATGATTCATAATAACGCACTGCACTTAACGCTATAACCATCTTACTTAGTCTATGAAAAATATTCCGTTCGAATCCCTATAACCGAATGTGGGATATATAGATATAATATCACAATGTGTTAGCTACTGAAAGGCTCGTTTCATCTACCGTAACAAATCTTCGCAAAAATCAGTTTGGTTCTTCCTAAACTACTTCAAATTATCGTTTGACCTTCTCATACCTTTATGCTTTTGCAATTACGCAATCAAGGTTTGCGGCACTCATCTCTATCTCTTTGATATCAGCTTTTTGGTAGTTCAAAATAATCCATCAATTTTATTGATCGTTTCGGAAGTTGTTAAGAGTTTTTGATGATTCTGGTCATCGTTTTATGCTAGCAATAAAAATTCACTTGCATCCGCTAATTTCACCTGTTACAATAAACAAGATGGCGAAGCGAAGCGAACGACTGAGTAATTCAATAAACGACACTAACATCACCCTTCCTGAAGACAATGGTTGAGTACTGTGACTATTGAGAGTTAGAGCAGGAATTTCACAGGTCTGAAACATCCTCAGATAAAATTCTGTGAATTGTAGCAGATCTAATTTCCAAAATTTTTTCTTTTTACAATTATTATACGTACGTCACATGATGGTCATTATTTAACATACGCCGTTCCAGAGTGATTGCAGTTTTTAGTATAACTACACGGGCATCATCTTTTACAGATTTGCGTCTCCTAGGAAATTCTGTATATCTTCATACGATTGTCCAAGATCCTGAAAGCAAATAGAAAGGGATCGATGTTTTCCTTCTAAACTAACTTAAAATCATAAATCGGTGCTATAATTTTTTCTTATACAGAGTATCTTAAAATTTCTGCGATGTTTCTCGCATATAACAAGTACTTAATCCTATAAATAAAAATAGTTATTACGTAATTGATACAGAAGAAAAATTTTACCAGTTCGCTGAAAAAGGTCTTAAATTAATACATGGAAATATACTACTCACATCAAAATTCTCTGAAATAGATCCAGGAACCGACTTCGTCTTGCACACTGAAACTTCATCTAACTTTGTTTTTATTTGTTTAGCATTTAAGCTTTTAGAAAATGCTTTATGACTGCACGGAGAATGACGATAGTAACGGCGTATGATTATGTACGACCTGTTTGAAATTTGACAGCAGTTGGCCACATAATGGTGCTTTTAAGACGAGTGATCAGAATCTAGTAACACGTACTCCCATTTCTGGTTCGTTCTAGAAACTTTCCGGTCTATCCTCGTATATAGAAAATTATAATAGTAAATGCACGAAAACCTATCAATGAAATATTCGACACGTCGTACGACAAATAATTCTGAACAGTACATAGTGTAGTAAATTTAACTGATCGCACTGTATTTATTAAACGTTAAACAGTTCAATTTACATATGCAATTTCTATTTTTAAAATTTCTACGTGTGTATAGCATTTCTCTCTTCTTTATGAATCACAGTATCAATACATATAATCTTCAGAGGTTTCGTTTCATAAAGTAATAAATTATAATATGATAAATATGAGAATGTTAATAAACAATTCATATGCACGCTGTCAAGAAATAGAAGTCATTTGGTTCTATTGTGTGAGCAAAAATTCCTAGTAATTTATTCCACGGCAATCAAAACACGTCTGCATATAAACGAGGTTTTCTGGGGTGTCAAATGCCAAGATTGAATTAAAATTTTAAATCTATATTCCGTGTGAGTTGATTGATTTAGATTGATTTAATAAATAAACTTGCGGTTTGCTGTGTATACGACGATGAAATCTTTCCGGACTGTCATTGTCGTGAGTGTTTTCACGTCAACCTATCAATTAATAATTTAGATATTTGTAATTCGTAGAATAAAATGACTAGTAGTCCGTACTAATATTAATATGATATAATGCTGAAGTCACGTTCCATTTAGATCATTATTTGCTGTTTCTATTGGCCATTAAAATTTGTGTTAATTTACTGATGCTGTGATATTAAATCAAATAGACAATTTCATTTACCAAGTCCCGGTAATAATACGAGTCGAACTATTGGGTTGGCAACAAAGTACTTTCGGTTTTTACTGATAGAGAGCGTTGCTTTATTTTTTGTATAACGTATGTTAGTGCTGTACTTTACCGTTTGTCGCGCGATACTAGTCACATGGAGTGCAGAAACGAACATTTTCGACATATTTTACTATTTTATTTCCGTAAAGGAAAGAAAGCTGCTGCGACTCACAAAAAGATATGTGAAGTTTATGGTGCTAATTGCTTAACAGAGCGCACGTGTCAGAATTGGTATAAAAAATTCCGTTCTGGAGATTTTTCCCACAAAGATGAGCAACGTTCTGGTCGGCCTACTGAAGTTGATGATGACCAAATCAAAGTCATAATTGAAGAGGATCGTCATATAACTGTTCGAGAGGTTGCGGAGAGGCTACATGTGTCGCACAAATCAATTGAAAAACATTTAAAATGTCTTGGGCTAGTTAAGAAGCTTGATATTTGGGTACCTCACGAATTGAAAGAAATTCATTTAACACAAAGAATCAACTTTTGCGATATGCACCTTAGACGAAATGAAACCGACCCTTTCTTAAAAAGAATCATCACTGGTGATGAAAAATGGGTCCTGTACAGTAACATAATTCGAAAACGATCATGGAGCAAACACGATAAACCAGCTCAAACCACATAGAAACCTGAATTGCCTCCAAAAAAGATCATGCTGTCAGTTTGGTGGGATTATAAAGGTGTTGTGTTTTTTGAGCTGCTTTCAAGGAACCAAACGATCAATTCTGATGTTTACTGTCAACAATTAATAAAACTGAATGAAGCAATCAAAGAAAAACGGCCAGAATTGTCAAATCGGAAAGGTGTAGTTTTCCACCAAGGTAATGCAAGGCCTCACACATCTTTGGCAACTCGTGGGAAACTATTGGAGCTTGGCTGGAAAGTGATGCCACATTCCCCATATAGCCCTGATCTAGCACCATCTGATTACCATTAATTTCGAAGTTTGCAGAATCCTTTGAATGGTAAAACTTTCACAAATGACGATGACCTTCACTCGCACCTGGTTCAGTTTTTTGCTGATAAGGACCAGAAATTTTATGAGCGCGGAATCATGCAGCTGAAAGAAAGATGGCAAAAGGTCATTGAGCAAAATGGAAAATATATAATTGATTAAAAACTATTCTTTGTTTAAAAAAAAGTGTTTTATTTTATACTACAAAACCGAAAGTACTTAGTTGCCAACCCAATAGAAAAGGAAACCTAGCTAAGATAGAAACAACGAATTGCGCGTTGCCTAGTAATTTTCAACAGTGACATTTGCATTGTTTAGTACCGTTCCGTAATAAAATTTTTCTACATATGTGTCAAATTTGACTACAATTTGTTCATTATTTTGTGCTCTATAGAGCATTTTGCAAAAAAAATCAGTTTTGCGAAACTAAGAATTGGTGTATCGTTTTTTGCGAAAGTTAGTTGAGTAGAGTAGAAAATCAATATTTAGATCGCTAGCAATCTGATTTTAATATCTTGGACAATTTGAAGGTGATATGACGTATGAAGGTGATGTGAAGAATATCATAGGAAGACTACCGTAACTCCATATGACGCATATTCAACACTAAAACAAAAAATTTTGGTTAGATCTGGCACAGTTCACAACATTTTACCTGAAGAAGTTCTAGACCTTGGTAGCTTCTGTTTTGGTTCAACAGCTAAAGTACTCAACTAACTGAAACCTTGCTCACTTTGAAATGGTCGTACAGAATGTCATCAGTTTGACGTGCATCAATCCCAATGCTTCTTGCATCTTCACGAAGAGTGAAATTAGTGTCGTTTACTCTATTGCTCGATCGTTCGCTATGCTCCTTTTTATAGTAACATGTGAAATTAATGAATACAAACGAATTTTTATTATCATATTTTAAAGTAAAATATTGGTTTTGCTGTGGTCGTGATCCATCTTTTGGCACCAAGCACCATACTA
This sequence comes from Dermolepida albohirtum, assembly GCA_031893035.1. Lineage (NCBI taxonomy): Eukaryota > Metazoa > Arthropoda > Insecta > Coleoptera > Scarabaeidae > Dermolepida > Dermolepida albohirtum. Next base: position 25,480 of record JAVIWB010005306.1, on the reverse strand, counting down.
ACCTGAACTACAACAACAACAATTACCTACAGCTATTGATTACAAGCATTCAGGCGTGTGTGTTCAGTTGCTTGGTTACTTCTTCTTTGGCGTTCTGGATTGTTGTGCCTGTAAGCCTTCTGTTTGAGCATTACACGCTTTTGATCGCATAATCCCCTCGGTGTCACGGTGTGTGTGATTTACTCGTAATATTAGTTACTAATCAATCAAAACATCATCAAGTAAAAGCAGAATTCATTTGATATTAAAAATATAAGTTAATTGTTAGGTAAAATGTGTCAATCATCGTCTTTGATTCACTCTTGCAATTGTTTTAAAATATATGTCAAAAGCAATTAAATAGAATTTACCCAGATTTCATATTTGGTGGACTTCAAACTATTATTACTTTACTCTAATAAGTTTTTTTAAAATTCGATTCAACTTATATTTAAGTAAGTAATATATAGGCCAATATTTCTTTCTAACTCAATTCATTTTTGTTCAAAGTAATTAAACGATTAGTCTTGTTTTTTTTGACGCGTTGCTTTCATTCTTTATTTAAATATCTTATAAAGTTGTATTATCTTATCATTAGTGAATAATCATGTAAAACTGCAACTCATATTAATATTGAACTAATAAATAGGCGTAACGTAAAATTTAAAATTCGAATCGAAATGACATTTGGGTAAGCTGAAGTTTACTTCATAAGCCTGGCATTTTTGAAACCGAAACCTGAACGGCGATTAAAATTTAAACTGCAATCGAAATGCAAGTGGATATCGATTTTAAAACAAGCGTGAATTTTAAAACTGGATTTAATCTAAAACTCAAATACCGAACATAAATGTGTCTGAATAATAACATGACAAAAAGAATTTTTTACAATATACGTACATACGTACTTAAAGTGTATACCGGGTGTCCCATGACATGATTGCCAAAGGATATATTACTGAAGTAATTTCTAGTTAAAAATGTCTAATGAACATATGCCCAAAACTCTATCGTAACTGAACTACAAGCATTTGAAGTTTTAGATAACCCTACTAATGTAGGTATTAGGTGCTGTTGATTTCATTGAATGTTGGTGTGGTATTACTGACGACCGTCTTATTGGTCCGTTTATAATCGACAAACGTCTCATGATAGTTCGTTATTTACGCTTCCTGGAAAATGATCCTACAAGAGTACTGAATGACGTTCTTCTTAATGAAAGATAACGAATGTGGATACAGCACGATAGCGCACCTCCCCACTTTGGTAGACTAGTAACATATTTAATGAAAATTATACAAACCGATGGATTGGAAGAGACTCAACAGTTGCTTGACCGCCATGGTCATCAGGTTTAAATTGCCTAGATTATTTTTTATGGAGGAAGCTAAAAAATTTGGTTTATGAAGAACAACTTGTTGCTAGAATCATGTATGCCACAGAAACTATTCGTGCTCATCCTGATACTGTTAGCAGAGCTATCTCTATGAAGAACTAGACTATGTATACAGCATTTAGGTGACCATTTTGAACAAGTAATTCAATAAAGCGACTTCTTTTTAATAAAATTTCATCGAGACTTTGCTTTTGCGGCAGTATATGTGTATTAGTAGGGTTATCTAAAACTGGAAACGCTTATAGCTCGGTTATGACAGAGTTTTGAGCATATATATGTTCATTGGACATTTCTAACTTGAAATTGCAACAGCAACACATCCTTAAGTTGTTGCAATCGTGTCGTGGGACGCCCGGTATTTTTTACTGTTTAGATTTAATTGAATGAATAGCTAGTGCGTAATAGGCCAAACATTGGTGACTGCGTGTAAATACATGCTCTTTCGATCATAATTGATAAAAAATAGCTTTTTCTGCTACTAATTACATCGTATTAATTACTTACAAAAACTTTCACTGAAATTTATATCAGAGGTTCTTAGCAACTCTGTTGCAGGGTGTTCAGTTGGCAAACAAAAGGTTTCGAAGATTCGATTCCTGTCTAAGGCAGAATTTAGTGTAAAACTTCTGTAAAAATTAGTAGGATTTAGTTAGCAGGAAAAACGATCTTTCGTCAGTTGACATTGGAAAAGAAGAGTCAATTTTCAAACATATTTTGAGCATATTGGTGATATGAACGGCAAAGTGACTATTAGAACAACTACCTAACGAATGTATTTAAATATCGAAAAGTAATATTTGCATGTTAGGCGCTTGTTTCATTAATTATAATGCCTGCAATAAAATAAAAATTGTAATCAGTTTTAAAGATAGGCACATTATTTTTGTCTAATGAAGCGCCATTGCTATAACTGCTACAATGAAACAATAGAGCATAATAAAAAGACAGTATATTTCGAAATATTGAAGATGAGTTATTTCTGCCACCTCTTACTTTTAACGATGAAGCGACTTTTCAACTAAATGAGAAACACTACAAAATACCCGTCTAATACAGGAATATGAGAGGATGGACCCTAAAGTTAGTTAATGTGTTCTGCGCCATTTTGCTAGCAAATGTTTACGAACGTTTCTTATGCTGCTATTAAGGAAAAACTGTCAGTTACTTTCAATACAAGAGGTAACTCATAAAGACGATGTAACATACTATGAGTGTCTAATACTCAGTCGCGCACAGTTTGTGCATCAACTAATAGTCCTAAGGAATCTTAGCTAAATCAAATTAAGGTGTAAGGTAACGTGCCAAGGATTGTGTGATAGACGTATAGTTGTTAACGTTCCCATGGAAATACAAGCCGCAATTCTCATGTATTTAACAGCCCTAATAAGGGAACTGTTACTTCACCTATTTGTCATGGGAGCAATATGAAAAAATTTGCAGGGCGAAACTCAAAAACGAAAAATAAAGGAGAAAAGAATATAAAGAAAGTTCTAAAAATGTTAGAAAAGCAAGAACGATCTCAGCTTGTATACATAGATCGAAATGCATCCAGTTGCGAGAGTTGATGTTGCAGGGTGAGTCTGATGTCTGATGGGACAAGATTATATAGCGATTACAAGAGCCGTAATCAACGTAAACTTTAACAGATATATGCAAAAACACGAGACGAGAAAAATATGAAGACCACAGTTGATCTAACAAGATTGCAGTAGACTGAGCTTTATGTCAATCTCAAGTAATTTTAAAACCCTTACTATGAGCAATTTTTAATGTATCTACTTTGAGATGGTCACTTATAATTTGTAGTAGAAATAGTACAAGGAATAAAAAAAATTCAAACCATCTTACTTACTGACCAAATCAGAATACAAAATTATTAGTCTAGCCTATAATTAACCTTAATTAGCTGATTAAAGTTTAATAGCTTAATAGCTTAATAGACTAACAATTATTAATATGTATTTAAACTAGTTGAATTTGATGGAGCCTGTGGTTGATTGACTTGATCAATAAGGTTGATATATAACCCCTTTCCACATTAACTTTTGTAAATTCTGTATACGCATTTCGACAACCAAGTTGTCATCATCAGCAGATAATTTCAAAGTGTCGCACCTGGTAAAACACGGCGAAAAAATTGTACGAAAAACAAACTCCGTACGCGATCCACACCGTTCAAAACCAAGATGTGCACTATATATATATATATATATATCAACCTTATTGATCAATGTATTTAAACTGTATATTTATCGAAGCATGATGTACACATATCCAAGAGGACATATGTCTTGCAATAAGAATTAATGGTGTTACTACAATCTTTTGTAGAAATACCATTCATTTTGATTAAAGACAGACGGTCGCGTTGTTGTAGTGAAAGAAGTAGTACATTATGTCTAGTAGCAAATAATTTAATGTTGCCAATCATTCTTTATACCAATTTAGACAAAACGTTTCTATAATGAACAGACATGTATCTCTTCCTTTCGAAAAAAACTCTCTTTCTTACCCTAAAAATACTTTAAATATGTCTTCGACTCCATTCAGCTAACAAATAAAAGGATACAACGATTAATTTTTTGAGAGATCTTTAGAAGGTTATTTAATAGCGCAGGTGAATCTCTTCAAAAAACAATTCATAAGTCATTAGAACTATCGAATTAAAAGGCTACAAATAAATAAAATTATATGGTACGTTATATATATTCTTGATTACAGTCTGAAGAACAAATCATCCTATTAGAAGGGCAGCTGTTATCTCTGAAAGCCAGGGACTTCGACACTGATTTTATATTTGATGGTGGAGCCGTGCCCTTTTCCATTTTTCGTATTCAAAGTCAACGAAATTTACTTGGAATATTGTATTAAGAAATCAATGCATTGAACGTTCTGTAGCAACTTAATAAGTCGACTTTTACCCTGTTGACGACAGCTGCTGCAGATTGACAAGTAGATTTGGAAATTTAATAAAAAGAAATAATCTGACTTTTGTGCGAAAAAATTCAATTTCGTTGTAGGTTTAAAGTTGCCGGCGTCTTACAATATGGCACGATATTTGTTTAAATATATAATCCGCTTTACATGACGAGGTCTTGTTATTTTAACGAGCAAGGTGGAGGCGTTGAAAAGGGATAATAGTTTCTTTTGTATACCTTTAAACGGACTCATTCTTTTCGTTAGGCGTTCCTTTATAGATTTGTAATTGTGTGGGTTTGTAACTACGGATTTCGCTTATACTTGATGAAGTGTATTTCCTAAAGTTTTTGTTTATATACAGTACCAAATTATGAAGTTAGAAAATGTATGAAGGAAGGTTAAGTAGTTGTAATAATAATAACTAAGCATTTAAATGCATAAATAAGGTACTAACTGGTATATTTCTACATTAAACAAGCCACGTCGGTTATATCGATACTGTTTAGTTTTCAGATTTTTATTTTTACTAATAAATACATACAGTGTGTATCAGCCAAATGGAATAAATTCGATAATAATTAAATGGAACGGCGATCGAAAAAACGCTAGAACACGTCGATTTTTAGTTGCGTATATTTTTAAATAAGAGGTTTATATACAGGGTGTGTCATGTAAAAGTGGTCAATACCAACTTTCTTATTTTAAATGCAACATCCTGTCAAATATTTAATTTTTGGATTCCTTAGAAAATTCCAGACATATTTCATGTACAATGTCCTATACCTATCTTCAACTGTTTCGGAAATAATAAATGTTTTCAGATTAATAATTTTGTTTACAATTAAAGATTTTCACGTAATAGTTTGTTTACCGAACTATTAAGTGAAAGTCTTTAATTGTACTTCGTTTTAAAATACCTTGCCTTAGCAAAGTGTTGTCAGTGTCATAGTGTTGTCAGTGTCATAACTGTTTGAATTTCGTTAACTACATTTCAGCAAAATGGTTCATTTAACAGAAATGCACAAAATAATAATTCTGCAGATGATTGGTTATGGAGATAACACACGGACACAAATGGAAGTTGCTCACTTATTTCATGAGAAATTTCCAAATTTGCCGCCTATATCCCAAGGAACAATTAGTAAAATAGAAAAGCAGTTTCGCGAGTTTGGACATGTAAGGCAAATAAAAAAAGCAGCTGCGAATGCAGTAAGTAATGATACCAAACTGGATATTTTGCTAGAGTTTGAAGAAAACCCGCATACTTCTAGTAGACAAGCAGTGTCAATTTTCGATGTTTGCCATTTATCGATAACTCGCACATTAAAGGAAGATAAAATGCATCCCTTTAAAATTATACCAACTCAGGAGCTCATGGAAGACGACTTTGATAGGAGAACGTATTTTTGTGAACAAATGATGACAATGTTAGATAACAATGTGATCCAATTAGAACATATTTTATTTTCTGATGAGTGTCCCTTTACGCTTCACGGTCATGCTAATCGTCAAAATTGCCGCTATTGGTCCAGGGAAAATCCTCACTAGATGAGGGAAGAACATACGTAATACCCTGAGAAGGTTAATGTTTGGGCAGGAATTGTTGGAGATCATATCGTAGGTCCTTTTTTCATTGATGGAAATTTGAACGGCGACAATTATTTAGCATTGCTTCAAAATAATCTTGTGCCAGCTTTGACAAACTTGTATCCTGATCTAGCAAACCCACAAGTTTCAGCAAACACGATGTGGTTCCAGCAAGATGGAGCACCACCCCATACCAAATCAATTTCAGGCAGTACCTCAACCAAATATTCCCGAATCGGCGGATAGGTAGGCGAGGATCGATGGGTTGGCCAGCACGATACCCTGATCTTCTTATGGGCTTATGTCAAGAGTATAGTATACAAAACTAAACCCCTCGTCTTAGCTGACTTAAGAAGACGAATAATAGTTGCGATTAGATCGGTCACCCCTGAGATGTTTAGCAACGTTAAAAAAAATTTTTATTTAAGATTAGGATGTGGTCAAGACGTTTGCGTCGAACACTTTGAATATCTCCTACGGTGACATTAATGTTTTCTTGTTATTTTTTACATTATCAAAAATTTTTAAAATTAATCTGAAAACATTTAATATTTCCGAAACAGTCGAAGATAGGTGTAGGATATTGTACATGAAATATGTCTGGAATTTTCTAAAGAATCCAAAAATTAAATATTTGATAGGATGTTGTATTTAAAATAAGAAAGATGGTATTGACCACTTTTACATGACACACCCTGTATATAAACCTCTTATTTAAAAATATACGCAACTAAAAATCGACGTGTTCTAGCGTTTTTTCGATCGCCGTTCCATTTAATTATTATCGAATTTATTCCATTTGGCTGATACACACTGTATGTATTTATTAGTAAAAATAAAAATCTGAAAACTAATTTTTTATTTAAAAAAATACGCAACTAAAAATCCCAATCGAAGTGTCCGAGCGTTTTTTCGAACACCCTTCCATTTAATTATTATCGAATTTATTCCGTTTGGCTGATACACACTGTATAACGTGTCTGTAACTAATTTTTCACTATTTAAATGCCTATCATACATTGCATAGTATAGCAGACATAGAAACACCATTTCGGATATTAGACCAGTTTCATTTAATAATTATTTTTTAATTATATTATCAAACGAATGTTTTCATTAAAAATAAGTTTCTTTGATATGGGCAGATCCTCGCTGACACTGTTTCAGTTTAATTTGCCCAAAAGTCAATTATGTAGACTATAACGGGTTTAAGTCTGCCTTCCTGTTCCACTTCTGGAATATCACAGGGAGGGCAAACTTTCGACCACTCTTATTGAATATTTTCACAGATGACCTTATTAAATGTATTTTCCTGTATTAGCTTATGGCGGTGACATTAAAATTTATTACAGATTTGACTTGTTCGATGTTAATTTATTGCAAACAAACGTTAACAAAATTGATGACTGGTGCTTATAAGGGGTGATTCATTTGGAGGTACTTTTTTCAAAAATAAAGAAAAATAAAAACATCAACTTTTCGGGTATATTTTATTATCATAGAAAAGAACCATTTTCGCCATTTATTTTCTAGAAAATGTTTCCTTCGAATGTTGGCGTAACTGCGTTTAACGAAGTTCATTTTGAAGTTCCAATTTTCGATGACTCATTCGAGTATTTCAAGTCGTATTTGGCGAATAACGCGAGTAATGTCGGCTTCCAATTGCTCAATTGTAGCTGGCTTATCCATGTATACTTTGGATAATGCAAAATTGGATATACAAAGGAAAAAGATTAAAGGTGTGAAATTACATAGTCTAGACGATCATTGCACAGGTCCATTACGTGAAATTAAATGTTCACCAAATTTTTCTCGCAATAAAGCCATGGCTTCGCGGGCAGTGTGGCAAGCAGCTGGTTTCAATTTCAGACAGCGAATGGTCCATTATCATGGCGCAGTAACGGAAACCATTCACAGCTACGTTACGATATTCTTGATTTTTGAAGGAATACGGACCAATGATTCCACTTGCCCATAAACCACACAAAACCGTGGCTTTGTATAGATGTAATGGCAGCTCTTGAACCTTTTCAGGTTGCTCGTCGCTTCAAATAAAGTAATTGTGCTTATTGATGAAGCTATTAAGCCAGAAATAACCTCATCGCTTAATAAAATTTTGGTTGACGACAGTGGATCTTCTTCAAACTTTCCAAGAACCCAAAGATTAAAACGGTGACGATTAGGAAGGTCGACCGTTTTCAATTTTTGAACGAATTGAATTTTGTATGGTTTTAAACCAAGATCCTTACGTAAAATATGCCAAGTTATGGCATACGACAAGCCAAGATGTAGACGCTGTACCGAGCTGAGTCTTTCCATAATAAAATGTCATACAATACTTAACTAGAAAGGCGTGAAAGTTTGACACAACTCACACCTTATCTGCCAAAGGAATCGCTATTGAAAAGAGTACACCATAATGAATCACTCAATACAAGAATTTAAAGATAAGTGTTTTCTCATACTCCCTCGATTAAAGACTTAGGTGACACATTGTGAAAAAATTTTTCTGATTATGTCCTTAATGTGATGGCTGCGGCTTCTAGATCTCTTGCATTTATAACTCCTACCTGAAGATATTTTAACAGTATTGACACCATCAAAACTGTTTTCCTCGCTCACTATATTTCTAAAGTCGAGTATGTATACAGAGACTGGAGTACCTTCAATGGAATTCAAACTAACGTCTTAGAACGATTCTAGGTTAAAGTTTTGAAATATCTTTCTTTTAAATGAAATGGACGAAGCCTATGCATGGAACAGTTTGTAAAGAGCTTCTTGAGTGACATGACAAGTATCACACTCTGAAAGGAGAAAGACCATTAGCGCTTTATTTATGCTGAATGATATTATTGATAGAGCCGATTTAAGGGATTTGTTGTAAATTGTTGATCTTTTGGTACCACGCCTGAAATTAAAATGGAATCAGTTGATTTATATCTCTACAGTAAGAACTAATATTTTGTTAAAAGCACTCATGGTACATTCGATACAAAACGTCAATTACAAAGATGAATATGCCATGATATTGATATTTATAGATACGCTTGGGTACTTGATATCTAAGGCTACTTGATGTAATGTATTGATTAGAGTTATGTATTAACTATTGTAATTATATTATGATTTGATTGTTTCTTGTCAGTTCTGTATTTTATCTGTTGGATATTTAATAAATTATTATTACTATGATTTAGTAAACAATAAATTTGTGATAAATATTAATACATATACAGATTATTAAAATTCCCACTTATTTTGTTTTTTAATTATTACACAAGAGGATTTGTTTCAGTTCCTAGAAACTCGAAAAAATGAAATATTAAATTTCTTAGACTTAATTATTAAAAGAATTAAAAATAAATTAGAATTTTGAATCTTCCGTAAAGAAGCATTTGCCGATATAACTATACACAATAGGAAAACACACCCTATGCAATATAAATTATGGTTCAATTAATAAATATTTCCTTATTTCCCGCTCTCCTTGTTGACTTGTTTCTCCCAATTTGTGTTTATATTTACATCTGGTTTTGAAAGAAAATGTACTTTTATTAGCTCTTTTTCAAAACTATCTTTTGACCAACATATCTAGGTTAAAAGGTAATTTTGAAAAAGAACTAATAAAATTACATTTTATTTCGAAACTAGATGAAAATATTGGGTTGGCAACTAAGTACTTTCGGTTTTTACTGATAGAGAGCGTTGCTTTATTTTTTGTATAACGTATATTAGTGCTGTACTTTACCGTTTGTCGCGTGATACTAGTCACATTGACGTCACTTCAGAAGCAAGTTGTACGTGATTTTTATTAAAGCTATTAGTTGTGGGTTAATTTTAAATGGAGTGCAGAAACGAACATTTTCGACATATTTTACTATTCTATTTCCGTAAAGGAAAGAAAGCTGCTGCGGCTCACAAAAAGATATGTGAAGTTTATGGTGCTAATTGCTTAACAGAGCGCACGTGTCAGAATTGGTATAAAAAATTCCGTTCTGGAGATTTTTCCCTCAAAGATGAGTAACGTTCTGGTCGGCCTACTGAAGTTGATGATGACCAAATCAAAGTCATAATTGAAGAGGATCGTCATATAACTGTTCGAGAGGTTACGGAGAGGCTACATGTATCGCACAAAACAATTGAAAAACATTTAAAATGTCTTGGGCTAGTGAAGAAACTTGATATTTGGGTACCTCACGAATTGAAAGAAATTCATTTAACACAAAGAATCAACTTTTGCGATATGCACCTTAGACGAAATGAAACCGACCCTTTCTTAAAAAGAATCATCACCGGTGATGAGAAACGGGTCCTGTACAGTAACATAGTTCGAAAACGATCATGGAGCAAACACGATAAACCAGCTCAAACCACATCGAAAGCTCAATTGCATCCAAAAAAGATCATGCTGTCAGTTTGGTGGGATTACAAAGGTGTTGTTTTTTTTGAGCTGCTTCCAAGGAACCAAACGATCAATTCTGATGTTTACTGTCAACAATTAATAAAACTGGATGAAGCAATCAAAGAAAAACGGTCAGAATTGTCAAATCGGAAAGGTGTAGTTTTCCACCAAGATAATGCAAAGCCTCACACATCTTTGGCAACTCGTGGGAAACTATTGGAGCTTGGCTGGGAAGTGATGCCACATCCCCCATACAGCCCTGATCTAGCACCATCTGATTATCATTTATTTCGAAGTTTGCAGAATTCTTTGAATGGTAAAACTTTCGCAAATGACGATGACCTTCACTCGCACCTGGTTCAGTGTTTTGCTGATAAGGACCAGAAATTTTATGAGCGCGGAATCATGCAGCGGAAAGAAAGATGGCAAAAGGTCATTGAGCAAAATGGAAAATATATAATTGATTAAAAATTATTCTTTGTTTAAAAAGAAAGTGTTTTATTTTATACTACAAAACTGAAAGTACTTAGTTGCCAACCCAATATAAATACAAATTGGGAGAAATAAGTCAACAAGTAGAGCGGGAAATAAGGAAACATTTATTAAATGCAATTAACAGAAAGATGTAAATTTTCAACAAAAGTTTTAAATTTAGTAAAACTGGTTATATTTCTAATTTCTGGCGATAACTATTAAATAATTTACACCCTACAAACAACAGACATTTTTGAAAGAAGGCAGTTTTATGTAGAGGTGGCATTTCTTGCGTAATAATTCGATTTAAAATTAATAGAATATTTAGACTTACATATCTTTGAAAACAAATCGAACTACAGCCAAGATATAAATAACTAAGAAAGTTAGGAATTCAAATATAATGTAATTTGCCAGAAACTACATGATAATAACTTAACACTGTTAGATCCTTAAGTTATTATCATGTAGTTTCTGGCAAATAATTACGTTTAAATGTATGTAAATTACTGGAAATGTTGTAAATAGGATTAGCCAAATTTTAAGTATTTCGACAATTAAGCCTTTTGCTTCATTGGGCGAACACTCACAATACGTTTTTCTTATATATACATAATATATCGTTTCGATTGAAACACTCACCAGAACACCGCGCGCATATAACTTGTCGACAAAGCTAGACTATTTGACTGACTCCTTTTTGACAACAATTTTGTTTAGCTATGCTTTATTTTGCAATCAGCCATGTTTATATACACACGTCGCTATACGTTTTGTTAACAAATGGCAATTAAAGTGACATAAATGCTATCTGAGACATAAACGTACGTTGCTCTCACTTTATATATTTAATTACAAATACCACACTGTGTTTACAGCAGCTCGTAGCGGAAAATATTTTGAAATAAGAGTGTTGCGTTTCCTTTCTATTACTTTTCTATTTGACTCAAATATATTAGTTCTTAAAGTAATCTAATACTTTAATATTCTTTAAATGATTTGATATTAGGCTTAGTGCGTTGCTAATAGATGACTTAAAGCAGTTTTTAAATGAATGCATCTTAATGCATTAATTGAATGTATTATTCCACCGCGTAATAATAAAAACTATATTTTATATTAACATAATTAGGTAGTGTGTTATAATGACCTAACCAATAACATAAAATACATAATAGAAACACAAAAAATAAATAATTAATATAAAATAAAATTATATTATAATAATAATAATAAAAAATTAATTAAAAAATATAGAAAGAACTAGTTCATCTTAGCATTTAGAGAGTGAAAACTTCAAATATCTCTTTTGTCTCTTTGGTCATAACATATTGACTGAGGCCATATCATTTTTATACCCATTAATGCCACAACTTTATTTCAGTAACCTCAGGAGACACAAACTTCTGACGTTCTTCTCAAATTCTTAAGTGGCTTATATCAAATTAGCCATCATCTGTTGATTTTGTGCTCATTAATTTACCAACTCAATAAATTTCACTACGCTTTAGGAAGAGCTTCACAAGCGTAAACTTTCCATCGGTCGAATCCCTTTCTAACTTTCCAAACCCTTGTGGTTCCCCTAAGTTAGAAACGGCTTCATCTAAACATGGATCGGTATAAAAAGTTAAGTGTAATGAATCTGGTTCATCTTAATTTTCACTCTGCTCAGCTGAAATATTTTTTGGAGTATTCTTTTGGGCTCTTTCCTCGGTAAGTTTTCACTGGCGTACCGGTTATATTTTCCTTTTTTCCTACCCCTATCTGAAGGTTTTCATTAATTTGTTTTGGAAAACTTTTTAAATACAGATAGACTAATAAATCCTTTGTGATCAAATTACCCTTTTGGTCTACAGAATTTCACACAAAGGAAACATTGGTTACTTTTGCGGGCGTTGTACTACATATTCTTATTCGTACTTCATATTTCATTGTTCCCTGCAAGAACCAAGTATTTTTTACTAAGTTCAAAACATGTATTAATCTATACAATCTGATACATACTATAGTACTAATATAATTATGGCATTTGAAATAACAAAAAATTTTTAATACAAAAAATCTTTTAAAAACACTTTATATTTTTACCTTAGAGGAGATTTTTACAAAAATCAGCTTACGCACGTAATGGTTTCCATATCATACTGCTACATGTGCTACCACTGTTTACGATTACATTACCAGCGTTCCAATGTTGCCAATCTTGGGAAAGTTATCAGTATTTCATTGTACCCAGTGTCTCGTTGTGTCATCAGTCTCCCTATATATTTCGGGCATATGTTTAAAATCAATCTGCAGTCCATTTTAACAATAATAATTATTTAAATCATGAAATAAGTTACATTCACATACGCACCATGTCTTTGAAATACTATCATTGAATAACGAGATAAGATCATTCGGGCCCGTAAATATAAATAAACAGTAAATAAATAGAATAAAATATGAACAAAATGGACAGATACATCTTAGCAACTGACACTAAAACTTCTTCCGAATTAAATTTTGTGTAATATACTACATAATCTTATTCGTTAGTAAAAATAAGACATACAAGTGGTCCAAGCACAAACTCCTGTATAACACCTGTGTACATCTTGGCACAGCCAGACACAATTCACCTCACTGATACATTGACTAAGACACGATATGCATTGAACCAATCAAGCGGAGGATGTAATTTTATCAATAAAAACGTCAAAGGATTCTATTACCAATTACAAAACTGCAAACGAAAAGTGTTTCAAACTATTAACACTTAGAATATATAAATCGCAAAGGTAAGCAAGCTCTTCGCTGAAACAAAAGTATAATGCACTGAATACAGCTTAAAATTTAGCACATCCTCGTATGTAGTAGGCAATGTAATATTAATATTCAAATATATATAGAGATATATTTAAAACTACAACCCATGTCATTTATTTCTTGTTTATTAGTTAAAACTGTTAAATTGAAATATAGAAAAAAAAACATCCATTTTCTAAACTAAACAAGGAGTTTTTGTTACATACACATTTCTTCTCATGCAAAAGAAAACTTCCGGCAGACCAAGCTACCAAGTCAACTGATATCTCTATACATATACACATTATGTTAAACTGTCAATCATTCTTTCAACGTCCTACAAAAAAGGAATCTTTGTCGCATAACAAAAGGGCGATTTCTTTCCTGATTTCGTTGTATTTTCCGAACATATCTCATATGTATTTAAATAAATTGTACATATACGTATGTTCATATACATTTGTATGTACACATATGAAGCCAAGAAACGTACTTTATTAATTAAACAAAGAAAGGAAGCACCCTTCTCAATTTACCAGTGTACTGCATCGAGACGGGTTCTGTCCATTTCAGGATTATGATATTAAGTTTTCTGATTAATTGATTAAAATCTTCAGAAATTGGCATATGACAGCCCTACTGGGGGAGATTCTCAGATATCGGCCTTTTATATTTTCCAGTTGGTCAAACTCGGTCATCTAACGTTAAGTTGATATGTCTTATACAAGTACACACGAGCAGGTAGGTAATACGTGCACAAGAAATATGAATACATGAACTATTCCGTTTAAACTGTATACATTGTGAATTTTATTTTTCGCTAACTCACTTATAATTATAATAAAAGAAAAATAATAATAATTTAATTTAATTTTACAAATATCTACCTAGGATTTTAATGAACTTATAAAAGCAAAATACGTTATTTTAAATAAATTTTCCTTATGACGATAAAATGTTTTATTAAATAGTATCTAAAGTTATAAAAACAACTTGTGGTAGACGTGCTGTAGCTTTGTGTCCACTGATATGGAAAATTTGGGGATACAATGTACAAGCATCAACCCCATTCTTAATTTTGATATGTCTCTATGGGTGACTAAATTGTTTAACTCTCTGTAGCCAATACAGATTTTTACTGACTCAAACAGAATAATATACAGGGTCATTATAGTGATGCGTAACAGCCATCATCTCCGTAACAATTTTGAATAGACTCATAGTTCTTTCACGTTTCTTTAATATTATTTTTTGGGTAAAACGATGACATCTAAAGTTTCTTATTTGTTTCATGGTTAACTGGAAGTATACGCAACTTTCTTCTGCACAGTAACCTAATATATTTTTTAATTTTTGTCGAAAAGAAAGTTTTTTTTTATAACAATGAACTACATGTGTACGTTTCATATTAAGAGAAGCTAATGAAAGTCATTAGAACGAATCACATCTTAGTATGTCATGGAATTACAAACAAGAACATTATTAAATTTTTTTAATTAAATTTCGTTTAAAAAATTAAAAATAAGATTTTTTTCTCAGAAAATCAATTACAATTACATGGGTAGGTTTTGTAAAGAGAAAAGTGGAAGAAGGTCATTAGTAAACCTTACTATTGGATTGCACAGATCTGCGGAAATAATTGTGATTAGACAACTTTTGGTTCTGAAGTTAGTTTTGACGTACTAATAACCAAACTAATCGGCGTTTCTTCCTATCAAGTACAGTTTTTTTTCTTTAAAATTATGACAGCTTCTATTATACAAAAAATTATTTATTGGTTATTACTAAAGAGTGCCTTTATTTCGGAAGGTGCCCTAATGCTATAGTTTATTAGGTAAAATACTCACGAGATAATCTATAAATAACAGGGGAAATACCGATGTACGACGAGGAAGTCCTGAATTGAAAAGAATACCTAAATAAATCAGAACTTGGAATAGTTTACATTTGATTTAACGCGCAGCGCTTAAATAATAATTTTGATTCTTGTTTGGTTAATTTATTGCAAAAGTATCCCGATCATATTGCAAAAATAAGCCTGATGATTTATATTACATTTTTAGTAACTTCCTATCAAGTACAGTTTTTTTTTCTTTAAAATTATGACAGCTTCTATTATACAAAAAATTATTTATTGGTTATTACTAAAGAGTGCCTTTATTTCGGAAGGTGCCCTAATGCTATAGTTTATTAGGTAAAATACTCACGAGATAATCTATAAATAACAGGGGAAATACCGATGTACGACGAGGAAGTCCTGAATTGAAAAGAATACCTAAATAAATCAGAACTTGGAATAGTTTACATTTGATTTAACGCGTAGCGCTTAAATAATAATTTTGATTCTTGTTTGGTTAATTTATTGCAAAAGTATCCCGATCATATTGCAAAAATAAGCCTGATGATTCATATTACATTTTTAGTAACTTTATTGTGAAAAACTACAAGAGAAGTATTATTGATTTTGTTGACAACCCATATTTTATATGCTTCAAAGTAAAACTCGGAGATTAAGAGAAATCCTGGGCAGCGCATTTTATTGGTAACACTTTCGAAGAAATTCTAAGACACTGGATTTAGAAAAAAAAACAGGAAAGCTTTAGTATTTGGAATATTGATGAAGTGCCCAAACCATACAGTAAAATCTTGTGATATTTTTGGAAAAAGAAGAACCTCTGTTACTTAAATGAATTACTACGTCTTGTGTGGGATTAATATATACTTCGTTCATTTACTGAATTTAGTGACTGACATTTGGTTTTGCCTGATATATGAATACTAGGAAAATGCAATATGAATTGAGACTTAGACTGCGGCGACTTTGCCTCATAAATAGGGTTTGCAAGATTATCGTATACTACTAAACAGCACAATGTTGGTTCGTGACTTCTGGGTCATTTAAAATAAGTATCGGAGTAAGACAGAAATCTTGGTAATCCAAGCTAAATCTGGAAAAATTTTGGGACAGATTAGTTGTTAACCATATTATACAACTACGCGATTTACATACAATAGGATCGTCAAAATGAGGACTATATGAACTTCGCCAGGAAAACTAGAAAAAAAAAACTAAATTAAATAGTTATACTTAGCAATTAATAAAAAGTAATTTCATACCTTTATTATACAGTATGGAAGCAGTAATTTACTTGGAAAATATCATATAAGTGTGCAGTTGCATAAGAATGAGCGCAGTTAAACTCCTTGCCTTAGTGGTGGAAGTAAAAAAAAACACAACTAAATAAATCATTATTATACTGTTAAGGCTCAATTACTGAAACAATACTATGCACAACATTTTCTTGGTTAAAGTTTTTAAATTTCAAGATGTTTATTAAAAACTATTTTAAAAATCAATAATTCCATCTATTATCTATATTCATAACCATTAATTCAATGTAGACCTTAAAGTGATGGAAGTTAATGCAAATCTATGTGTACGATCATCAGAGTAGTTTATAATAGATTGTACATTCGCGTCAAATACTTGTACATACCTCGTAATGCATGTAAATGTGAAAAATATTTCGTAACTGAACACAGAACAAATCTATGAACTTATTAAAGACAGCCAAAAAAGGTAATTGCAACAACAAATTTCTAAATTCATATTTAATTTTGGGGCTGACATCGTGGAACTTATTAACATTAATTGTACATTGGTTACACTGGTGGTATAAAAGAAATTTGAATGCTTTTTGCAATAGGGCAAAATGAACAGAAGTAGAAGCATCATCTTAGGAAGACTTGTTTGTTGATGATTATAATTTCTTGGCAAGCTTATTTTAGCTTAAAAAGAATCTTCTACATATTTCTCTCTTACAGATTTCCACTCTTCAAATCGTTTAACCGATAACAAAGATCCACTGTAACTTGCTAATAATGTTTCAGAACTTCTTACCATTAAGGTAAATAAATAAACAAAAATGCAGTAATTTTTAATAATTACAAATTTTCTCGTAATATACGTTTTTGTTTCAGGTGTAGATAACATTACATCAGCTCTATCAAAGTCATCATCGCTGATTGCACAGTCCTTCTCTGCGAAAATTACCGTTATTAACAGCTAGAGTATTAATGAGTTAGTTCGTTATCAGTAGGCAAAAGCAACGCTGCAATAGTTTGAAGTCCATAATGTTAGTTATATATCTGAGAATTGTAACTCCCCTAATGTTTCCAAGACCTGAGCAATTCAATTTAGTCTATATTGTTACAGATAGTATATTTGTATATTGATGATTGGGAAAACAAATATCAAGAGCAATTTAGACATAAAATTAAACAAAAATTAAAATCAATGGATATGGAAGTTCTCTGATAAATGGTGACTAAAGCCCAACGATTATTACCAGCTACAGAAGAAAACTATCTCTGCGCAACACTATATTCCCTTGAATTAATTTGCTGTTGCTTAGTATTTAGTGTGGAGTTTTATTTATCTTGGTATTATATGTATATACATATATATATGTTTATTTTATTCTCCACAATTTAGTCATACATTACAGTTCATACAGTAGGAACGACGATAGAAAGTAAAGCTTCCGGCTTTCATAAGTGAGCAGAAGTTTATTACACTACATGGTAATTCAGGATTTCACACAACACCAAAAATAGCTTCAGAATTTAGCGACTTATTTAAGGACAAGACAATGTATTTATAAACACGTGTATAAGTAAATCTACAAATCTCTAGAACAGAACAGAAAAATATGTTTGGGGAAAATAATATTTATTTTTCTGTATAGTCTTCTTTCAGTTCTACACATTTAGTTCATCGCTTTTCAAGATTTTTCAAACTACTGAGACACCAAAATATCAAAATATCCACTTGCAGCTTTAATAAGTCCAGTACTCGATGGGAATTTCTTTACAATCAACCATTTACTAAGGTTTGGGAACAGGAAGAAATCCCATGAAGCCAAATCTGGTATCATAATTCATGTAGTTTCGTTATCTAAATTTCCGAGTTTTTGACTAGGCATTGGCCTAGTGGAGTCCTTTCTTCACTGAACAAGGTCTTTCAACTTACATTTCTTTGTTTAGTTCATTACAATTGCCGATTTGTTAAGGAGAGTTTTGGTAGCACTAGATTCTTTTCTTTAGCAAATGAGACGTTCTAACTTTGATTTTTTGATCTAATCTGTCCAATAACGATTCATAATACTGGTCCGTTATTATCTCTCTGTGTTGCAAGCAATCAACAAAAACTATTCCTTGGAAATTCCAAAAGACGTTAGCCATCACTTTAGAGTTGACCCACTACGTTCTAACAACTGAGTTGATTCTTCTTTGTTCTCCGATACGTTTTATAGGCAGTTATAAAACGTCGTAATAAATTATCTTCATACCATTGAATACGTTTAGACATTGCTGCAAAGTTATCTTTCATACTCAATTTTGATAGTATGTCAACAAATGTGGCACCTGTCAAGCACGAAGCTTTGTCGTGACCAAATATTGATGTAAGATACAATGTACTTGGTCCTATGAGATGCCTATTTTCTCTACTGTCCCTCTTAACTTTACTCGGCAATCATTTATCGCGTTTTCAAGGGCTTTTTCAATAGTTTCTTCATCAGTAACTATTTTGGGTTTGGTAGAACGCAGTACATCTTCTATATTTGCTCTACCACTTTTAAATTTGCAAACCAGTACACTCTCCGCCTCCGTTTTTATTTGTTCAGAATTCTGAAAACTTTCAAAAAGAAATGTTTTATCACTGCAAAGAACTTCGCGATTAAAAATGCACGGATTGTTTATTTCAATTGATAGTAATGGAGTGTGTTTATGCAATTTTA
Source organism: Dermolepida albohirtum (assembly GCA_031893035.1). NCBI lineage: Eukaryota > Metazoa > Arthropoda > Insecta > Coleoptera > Scarabaeidae > Dermolepida > Dermolepida albohirtum. Next base: position 6,135 of record JAVIWB010005306.1, on the reverse strand, counting down.
TAGAACACTGGCATTTTCAAGATATTAATCAACACGCACGCGTAGCACCATATTTTCGTTCGTTTTGTAAATATTCATATTTATCCCCTTACAGCAAATACATTTTATTTTTTCGTAAAAACATTAAATCTAAATCGTGTTCATGTCGTGAATTTCCATATTTACAATATTTGTTGATTATTTATGCATGTGCAAGGAAGAATTAAATTAAATTTACTAATAATAATGCCACTATTTTATAATTAATATAATATTTTCAAAGTGCAACAAATAGTAAGAAAATGAAACTTCAGAATTTTCTTCTTCGTATAATTTTTGATTTTATAATCTTTCAATCAGAAGCTATACATTAAGTTCTTTATTATACTGACTTTTGCAATTAACTTCAGTTCTTCTACTTCTAAGTTTGGTCTTATTCTTTCACTGCCATTATTTGTATTATGTATTGTAGTAGTCTCTGTTCACGAAACTAATATTTTTTGCACAAACGTATACTTCTTGTGATGTACGTCTTCAATTATACGAAGAAAGATCAATGAAATCTTTGATGGAATATGTTTGTATTATACTGACTTTACTAAATGCAATGGAAAATTTCCTCCTAGAAAGATCAAATAGGGTGATGATGGTCATTCATTTGCCTTGTCTGGTTTTGATGAATAGTTCTGCGGGGATCCTCCTTTCCCTGCATCGACCGCTTCCATTTACTTGATTTACTTTTTTTTTCTTATGTGCCCGCAAGACCCAGCGTACATAAAACTTATTTATTGGTATTTTGACATGTGTCGTGCACTCAGAATATTGCGTATCGCCCTTCTCCAGCGGATAGACCTAATTTAAATATGAATACAGAAACATATTTCACTTAAGATACACAATGGCGTTTCTGTGAAAATAAATATTTAAAAACTGCATACCTATATACCTGCCTACTATGGGCAGGAAATTTAAAAAATTTACATTTTTACATTATCTCCGTAGGTTTATTTTTGAGACCAGAGAAACATGTAATTACACTTGCGTCGACATTAAATTATGTTTGCTAACTTGCCTCTTGAGATGCAAGTTTGTTTCAGTTGTAACATCAGGTAAATATGAAAATATTGCGTCGAATTAATAAATGTAAATAATAATAGGTATGCTTCCGTGAATGTGTAGAACGTGTAATAATCATAATTACTTTGTGTAATCACCAAGAATTATCAGTACATCGTACTTGTAATACATATGTATAATTTATCTATTAAATTACGGCAAACAAAATATCGTTTTCCTTTTCCCATGCAGAAATAGTACATAATATTATAACTTATATAATAATACGATAACATATTTTTCAAGTTCCAATATAATTTTCTGTTTAAATTTCTAATTTTCTGTCTTCATTTTTAAATTTTTTGATTACCAACTGCTAATATCTTCCTTATACTAACAATTATCCTGAGTACGCAATATGAGATCATTTTCATACGTCCGACTCACATGCTCGAAGATCATTGGTTTGCATTCCTCCTGCTGTAAAACATAAAAGAGGCCCTAGAATGTGGGAAACCGAGCATATTAATTGAAGCCGTAATGAATGAAAGCATTCATTCTCATAAACCCGACACATGCAGTGATCTAGAGTTTGTTTGGAAAAGGCCTCAATATATAGCCGGTGACGTAAAGATATATACCGGGATAAGTACTGGCAGTATATCGTCCTTTACTTCATATAAAATGGGGCTCCCATTTCCCAGAGAATGTGAATGCTACAGATTGCTCTTCATTGTACAGCACGGGTGGGAAAGAATGCATTCGAGAATGCTTCTTAAGCAAATATCGTTAACCACAGAACTGAAGTTAGTATAGAAAGAGTGGAGTGGCCAGCTAAATCCCGAGAGAGTGATCTTAAAGAATACATTAGGAATGTAGATTGTATATGACTGAACGCAATATGAAATCAAGAGCGCTTCAGGCATTGCGAATTGCTGCCAGGCAGGAAAGTGAGAACATTCCCCAAGAAATGTTTGATATGCTTATCCGGTCCATCCCAAACTTTTCGGATATTCATAAGAATCACACACAAATATCCTGAAACCAAAAAAAATATGTTAAATTACATATAGTTATGCGCTTTTAAGATGCCAAACTTGAAAATTCTAATTTCAACCACTTTTTATATCATGTACGTAATGCAGAAAATGTTCTATTTTCCTCACGGGAGCCGTGCCCGTGGTCCCATTCTCTCCCAAAATATGCCGTCGCCATTAAACCACGGAGAGTGTAAATTCGAGTCCTTCTAATGTGATAAAATTGCATTTATTATAGTTGTTTAATGAAAACCCACGGTAGATTATTAAATGCATATAATTATGCTGCTTCTGGGTTTCCGGGCTGGAACCGCGTCACTAGTATATCTGCCGACGTTTCGTACCCATTTGTATGGGACATCTTCAGGGCTGAACTACTGCACTGAAACTGTTTCAACAACAGAAGCAGATAGCATGGACCACGACCGCGGAAGTCTACGTACCAAATAAAATTATGCATTTTTACGATGCTAAATTGAAAAATTCTAATTTTAACTGCTTTTTGCATCATATACAAAGGGTACGAGGAAAGTTTTGCAACAAAGTTTTGATTATTTAATTTTTCAAAGTAACTCCCTCTACACTCAATACACCTCTTCATCCCCCGAAACCAATCTTGAAACCAGTTCTGCCAAGTTTCACTAGGGAGTAAAGCACACTTGTTGTCCCAAGCCCACAGAAGGTCCTCATCACTAAAAAAACCGTCTCTCTTTTAGCTTCATTTTCACATACGGGAACAGTGCAAGATCTGGACTGTAGGAAGGGTGCTTGAGAAGTTTCAATCCTGTCGTGGTCAAATATTTGGTGCAGGCTTTGGCTCGATGAGCTGGAGCATTATCGTAATGAAGAAACCAGGTGTCCATTCTTGACTTTGACCCCAGGTTCTTCATAGATCCAATGACTTTAGGCAGGCACTGTTCAGTATACCACTTAGCTGTGATTGTCTTCTGTGTGTCCAAAACGCGTTCCACAATTCCACTCGATTTGAAAAATACAGCTATCATTCTCTTCTTTACAGATCGGGATTTTCTGACAACTACGGGTGTGTCCTCAACATTCAAGACCCTAACTTTGTTTCGAGCTTTGGTCTGCACATCGTAATAGTACAGCCAAATCTCATTACCTGTCACGATGTTGTTTACATATCGAGATTGTCCCGGATTAGACCTTTATAGCATCGCCTGGAACCAAGTCACACGTCGTGTCATCTGCTCTTCAGTCAGCCGATGCGGCACCCAGAGAGAACAAAGTTTCTTCACTTGCAAATGATCATGCAGAATCAAACGAATTGCTGGTGCATTTAGGTCTAAAGTACCCTCTATTTGTTGGTAGGTCATTCGCCTGTCCTTGCCAATCATCTTCCTCACAGTAGTAACATTTTCCTCCATAACTGACGTTCATGGCCTTTCCGGCCTCTCAGCATCCTCCACAGTTAAATTTCCCCTTTGGAATTCTCTATACCACCTGAATATCGTTGCGCGATATGGACAAATATCACCTAGTGCAAGAGTCATTTCTTCGAAGCACTGGTCTATGTTTAAACCACGCACGAAATTAGAACGCAAAACTGCCCTTATTTCATTTCGTGACCACGATGCCATCGCAAGCAGTTTACACTCTCACTACTAATGAATAACTAAGCCCATCGACATGGCGCGGCGGCTGCTATGCACGTAAAAACATGTCTCAACATGCTGCAACACGCAGCTTCCTACGAGTTATTGTTGCGTCATATTGCAAAACTTTCCTACTACCCTTTACATGTAAAGCAAAAATTTTCAATAATGTTTCTGTTCTCCGCGCCGGAATCGAACCCACGATCTCATTCTGTCTGGGAACGTGCCATTACTATTAGATTACGGAGACAGTGAATTCGAGTCCTTTTAATGTACCATAAATTGAATTATGGAAACAGATATTAAATGAAAACCCACGGTAGGTTATTAATAAGTGCATAAAAAAAAATGCATAACATATACGCTGTCGAAAGCGGTTAAAATTAGAATTTCTTTACGTTAAATCAACTTCTTTATTTTAATTTACCATTTTTAAGAAACATACGTTGTTTGAGCAGTGTATTTTATATCAACCAATACAGGGTTTTAAAAATGTGCTTAGTTTTTAAATTCATATTGATTGTTACTGAATGTTGGGAAAACACGTTTCAAATAATATTAATAGTTTTAAAAATAGGAGAGCCAATTGTTATTACAACCCAATCTTCGATTATAAATTCCATTATATATTCATATTGTCTAAAATGTATTAACACAATGCCTAAAAAATTATGACAAATAACACTGTGCTGGTGGTCGAATCTAACAACGCGTCTGTGTGTTAGAGTTGAAAGAAATACAGCGAGGGTCTTACGTTAGATAGTATGAAGCCGGCTGTATCATTATTAATATTTGTTATTCGAATCTTAGATGCTTTTCTTCAACAGATGAAAGAATGGAATATCTAAGTAAGTCTCGGTCGGTTCATTGACAAAACAAGTGAATGCTACTACATACTCGTGTAATATATGATGTCCAACTGGGAGATATATGCTATCAGACGTGGGGTACATATTGTAGGCAGCCACTTTGTAATAAATAATGGCCGGTGTGGGCGCCTTTCTATGTGTATATGTACGTACAGATTCGTACACTCGTAAAATTTCCTTCAATCGTCTTGGGTGCTGGTCGAACATGTCCGCAATTATTTAGGAATATTAAGCAAATTATCGTTCCGGAGAATAAATTTCATTTTATTAGCCGATTTACGGCACTCCAAATTGCTTTCTAGAACGGAATGGAGCTTAAATTTATTGAATGAGTATTCATATTTTTCCGCAATAACTTTGCAAATTTTATATTTTTACACAAAGAAAAACCAAGGTGTGTTCAAAGTCGAAATTTACGATAGCATTAAACGTATATAACAATGTTACTCACCAACAAAGATATCGACGACAAATATAGCAATTTGTTCAAATTATAATCCGATATACATATATTTGGTTATTGTAGAAGCTTTACATGAATATATATACAATGTGCTTCAAAATTTTACGAATGGAAATATTTAATTGAAGTGCTGATGAAAAATCAAATACCAACAAATACTTAAAAACGATTAACTAAGGTAATACACAAAACTTAATTTAAAATTTAAGTATTTTTCATATTTATCCAGCGTTAGGCACGTTTTTATACATTATTGATACATTCTCACTTCGCCATTACTAGCACTGTCTTTCGAAAAGATAGCGTTATATTCTATTTCTGACAGCTTCTTATTGTGACTGAAGAAATTAACATTCTGCCATTTTATTTGACAGTTGTGGCAGTGAAAATAAACCACGATACAAGTCGTGATGCAATCAAATATTTACTTTCTGAAGATCCGAACGTATTTGCGGCTTTGTCTAGTATGTAAGTAATCAACCTTGGCTGACAATACTTCTTGGCAAGCTATAATTTGTCTCTCGGCTGCCCAATTAAAATGTGCTAATATGAGCATTGAAAAAGATGTGGGATTAGGTCTGTAACCTGTAACAAACGGAAAGGATAGCATTATATTCTAATTCCGACAGCTTTTTACTGTGACTGAAGAAAATAACATTCTGCTATTTCATTTGACAGTTATGACAGTGAAAATAAATCACAGTACAAGTCGTGATGCAATCAAATATTTACTTTCTGAAGATCCAAGCGCATCTGCAGTTTTGTCTGATTTGTATGTAATCAACCTTCGCCGACAATACTCCATTGGAAACTATAATTTGTCTCTCAGCTGCCCAGTTAGAATGTGCTAATAAGAGATCAAACAAGGTGTGGGATTAAGGCTGTAACCTGTAACAAACGTAAAAGATGGCATTATATTCTATTTCTGGCAGCTTTTTACTGTGACTGAAGAAATTAACATTCTGCCATTTTATTTGACAGTTGTGGTGGTGAAAATTAATCACAATACAAGTCGTGATGCAATCAAATATTGACTTTCTGAAGATCCGAACGCATCTGCAGTTTTGTCTGATATGTATGTAATCAACCTTGGCTGGAAATACTCCTTGGGAAAC